>OY728121.1:1697474061-1697569061 GCA_963277665.1 Viscum album | reverse complement strand
TCATGTGATCTACAGTAATATAGAATATCATTTTTAAACTGAAAACATGAACATTGATTCATACCGATGAAACAATGTATCAGATTGATGAGATGCTAATTTGTACTCATCATAAATGAATTATGAATCATTTTCCTAAAATATGTGGACTATATAAGTTTTTTCTTTCTTTTAGTAATTAAAACAATTTTAACAAAAATTTCAATTTAATATGAAAACATGCACTTTGATCCATATAGGGAACACCATGTATTAGATTGGAATTTGAATGATTTATAAAGATAAAAATAAATTATGGAACATTTTTTATAAGGTATCAAAATAATATGAATGTTTTTTATTGGTTTTAAATGATTGACACACATTTTTAACTAAAATGTAATATTTAAACTGAAAACACACACTTCGATTCAAAAAGGTCAAAACATGTATTGGAATGCGGTATAGTAAATTACACCATGAAACAAATGAATTAAGAAAAATTTTACAAAAGTATTAAGAAAATATGACTAGGTTTTATTATTTTTGAATATTTCATGCATCTTTTGAACTAAAAATGCCAATTTTAATTAAAAAAACACACATTGAGTCATACTGGCCACACTGTGTGTCAAATTGACATGTGCTTAATTCCTACAAGGGAAAAAGTGTTGTGGATCATTTTTCAAAATTATCAAGACAATATCAACATGTTTCCTCAGTTTTGAGTATGTGAATTGTGTTTTGTATGAAAATATAGATTTTAAAATGTAGTTTCAGTCATATCATATACACCATGTGTTAGATTGAAGTGAGACTTATTCCTATACATCAAAAATTAATTATGTATAATTTTCATAAATTATAATGACCTTAAAATTATGATCTTATAGGTTTTATTATGTGATGTATGTTTTGAACTAAAATTTTACTTTTAAACTAAATACATTATCTTTTTGTCATACGAGGCACACCCTAAATTAGACTAATATGTGGATGATTCTGAAACATTAAAAATGAATTATGGATCATTTTATTGAATTATCAAGATAATACAATCATGTCTTCTACGATTTGATTTTTTGAATTGTGTTTTGAATAAAATGTGAATTTTGATTAAAAACACACATTTTCAAACATACTAGACACACTGTGTGTCAGATTTTTCTAATTATAATTCTTATACATAAAAATTACTTATAGATTATTGTAATAAATTATCAATAAAATTCAATCATTTTTATTGGGTTTTAGTAAGTGATGTGTGTTTTAAACTAAAATATTTCTTTTAAACTAAAGACATGTACTTTGAGTCATACTGGACACAACTTGTGTCAGATTGACATCAAGTTGATTCTTACACATCAAAAATGATTTATAAATCATTTTTTATAATGTTTGAAGACATTCTAACCATGTTTTATTATTTTCAAGTACATGAAATGTTTTTTGAGTTAAAATCTCAATTTTACTTCAAAACATGCAATTTCAGTGATATTGGTACCCCTACCTTTATCCATACCTAAAACAATGGAATCCGTCTCAGTACCAAATGAAGACCAGAATCGGGTGTGAGTGGAACTCAATTGGTCACCACTAATGACGTATAAACAAATCTAGTCTGAGTAAATATTTTCTGCAATGATTCGATAACATGGGTGTTATTTAATTAATTTATACAACACATGAGCTAACCCTTCTAACCATCAAGTATTGAGTTGACACTTGGGATCAACCAAGCATGATTAAACTATATGCCAGATGTATCTATTGAGTGGTGTGCCCCCTTATTATCAAGATTTATCCCCAAAACCACTGGTGGATTCCCAAGAGTCATGATTAATTTCTAGTATCATGTCTCAAGAAACTGTATCTCACTAGGACATTAGATTATGCTAGGACCACTTACATATTCCCAGATTACATCTTGCGTATGTATCAATCTCATTGAGAACCTTGACTGTTATAGAACCACTTATGTCATCCTAGATCACCATATCCAAAGATAAATATCCATATTTGTGGGATTTTAGAGTATGATAGAACCACTTATGTCTTCCTAGAGCACATGTCGCTAATGGGTAATACGATCAATCATAAGTGGTGGATTCTCCTACATTAGGAAAAATCACCAGTGATACTTATCAAGAAAAAATAGATCAATCCCTTAGGAAACCTATTAGAAATATAATATATAATATATCCATGTTTAACATTGATTGCAATTCACATGTCATTCCAAATTAGTTAATTTATCGTTCTACCAATTTACTAGGAATTTATGGTCAATGACTATATTTTTATGCATTAGTACGAATCACTCATATTAATCCATGACAAGTTACTATTTATTTATAAAACACATGTTATGTAGGATTCAGATTATCAAGTCTTCCATATTATCACAAGTCCCAAGGGCAGGTACACCTCTTAGGTGACTACAAGCCTAGTCACAATGCCAAGAGACCCAATGGGATCATTCAAAGTAATCAATATGTGAATTATCATCAAGGAATAGGATTTAAAATTTAGTTACATCATGTACATGACATGATAACATGATCACACTCATTTAACATACTAGAGGAATCAAAACAGGACAAAGGGAGTTGTTCTAGACCACCCACCTCAAAAAAGAGTCAAAATTTGACTGTGTTGTCATGAAATGTCAAAGAGAATATGTTTTTATTGTTGATTTATAGTATAGGGTAGACCCTGAGTCATATATCAAAGAGATTTGGTGTTTTATAGTGTGAATTTTTAATAAAAAGGAAAAAAGAGGGGCGTGATTTTGAAAATAGTTGTAAGAAAATGACTTGATTTAAAGAGTTTAATAGTTGATAAATAATGGTGGTGTTCTAGAATTATGAGAGAAGGATATCAATTCAAGTTCACTAAATATCTTGGATACATAATTGTTCCATAAAATTTATATGGTTTAATTTAATCCTTTGGTTGAGGGTTATGAAGATATTGACTTCCCTCTTGCCTCATAAAAAGATGCTCAAAGAATAACCCCTTGACACAACAATCATGTTGTCAAGGGTTGGTTCTAAAACATATAAAAAGGGATAAAAAAGAACACTTAAAATCTTTTTTATGTGTGATGGGAAGAGGATAATTTTATTATCCAATCAGAACAACCCAAGATTCCTACTTTAAATCTCAACCCAATCAGTATTGAAATAAAAAGTGTTTCACTTAATTATAACAAAATAAATATATTTAGAGGAGAATCACATAAAAATTAAACATAAGTGAAATATTTAAAACAAAAATTAAATAAAACCAGTAGAATAAACAGTGCCATAACTCCCTTATAAGTATGTGTAGGTCCCTAGAAATGATCATCCACCACTTAACTCGCCATTGAGAGGAGGAGGAAGCTCATTTGGAAATTAACCTTCATCCTTGATCCCCCTATAAAGATAGGGACCCCCAATACTTCATGGATGAGGAGAGGAATCCTTTGGGTCTCCAAAATACCAGAGATTTTCCTCCAGGACGAACTTACAAATGGGGAGCCCAAGGTTCCAATTTATTAGAAATGTGGAAGGTGGTTTTGGGAACTCAGATTTAAAAAACCCAATTGAACCATGGTTTTCGATAGACATAAATTCTTATCTAACTTTTGAAAAAAAGTAAAAAGTTTTAGAGCCACCTTATAAATATCTCCACGTAATATTTGGAACCGTTTGGATAATCACATCCAGGGATATGGATTAAATAAGAAACCCACCTTTTGACTTCATGCAGATTTAGTGGCTTAAAAAGATCAGTCTGGATGGGCCATAGGATGGACGAATGAGGCTTGGGTTTCTTCATATGAAATGTATCCCAATGAATTTAGGACCAATACACAAAAGTTAATCCCATTAGGATGAAAGGTTTAGTATATGTGTGCGGTTGAGTCCACTGGTGTTCTTGGATCCTATGCAGTTTGGCCCATTTTTTTTTAAACTTCATCATGGGCCCTCCAAATCACCTCCACCATCTATGAAATTATAGAAAAAGTAACATTTACATTTTTAACAGTGGTAAACAAAAAATAATTGAATAAAACATGAAGTTAAATTTTTTATTTTTTATATAATTTTCAATATAAACTAGTTTAGCACAGTGGTGTAAGGGTGAAAATGAAACAATGAATCACAATGAAATCAAACCACCACACCTAAAAATTTTCAATCCTAAAAAAAGTCACATTTTTAAAATTTATGCATGGAGATATTCCCAAATTAAAAAATATTTAACATTCAATGAAAATTTAATTCCTTAGAGAAATGTGATCAAATCAAAAATCACATTGAGGAGTTATTCTCAGTGATCATGGAAAAAGACATCTCAAAAATTATATCAGAATGATATTACAAGAGATAAATGATACTAATAAAATATAATAATTCAAAATATAATCATGTCACTAGTTATTCATGTGTGTGTATGAAAACCATTTCCTACTATTCTTTCTACTTTTTTATCATGTAAATGTAAGTTATTTTAAAATTTGTCTTCTTACATGATTATTTCCACCAAACCTTCCCTACATCCTTTGTAATAAAATTTCAAGACCCACTCACTTAAGAATGCATAGAAGTCAAACCATAAACTCCTGACCTAGATATCCCCATAGGTTGTACATTTCATCACTCCCCTTAATGTTTATTTATTTATTTTTGGTTTTTTTATGGAATACAACTGTATGATAACAGGTACACATTCATAGGTCAATATAGTAAAATAATGAAATATATTGGATAAGGAATGAATGTGTTGAAAAATAATTTTGGAAGGTAAAGAAAAATTAACCTAACTTATATTTACTTTCTATTAATTAATAAACTTCCACACTTCAGGGTTGGGTGAAAATATGTGTGGAGAAATTAAGTGACACAATTTTACATTAAACTACTCACACAAAGGGTACTATTATTCTCAATGGTTTCAAAATGATACAACCATTTATATAATCGAAAAAGAAACATATTTCAAAAGAAATTCACACCACAAAATTGAAATCTTGCGGAAATATACAATTCATTATTATTTTTTGAATGTTAAAAAATATGAAATATAGAAATTCATCATTAATTTTCAATAACTTCCATGATTAAATAGGGATAATTTCCCATGATAAAGTGGGAATACCAAAAGTAACAATCTGAAAAAAATTGAGGGGTGAGGGTGAATATAATTTTCAATAAGATAAAAAGAGAAAAAGAATAATGATGATAAAAATTCTGAATTAACCTAGGAATTTACCCATCCCCCACACCTAGGGCATGTAGTGTCCTCACTGTAAAAAGAGAATGTGGGAAGGAGGTATAAAACGTAGTGAGTGTTATTGGTAGGATGATTCTTGAACATGGAGTTCCTCCATTGGGGAATCTGAAAGGGATTCGTGAAAGTGATTAATCCATTGAATGTTAATAGTAAATGTTTTTTTGGTTTCTTCATTTTCAAACTAAATAACACCAAATAGATAAAAATTAGTAATAATGTAAGGTCCAAACCAGTGGGAAAGAAGCTTACCTAGATGCAACTTCAGCATATCATTGTAAAGGAGGACTTTTTTCCCAATGTGGGACAAACGATGAAGGTTGAGATAGTTGTGGGAAGCCTTGGTCTACTCCTTATAAATCCTATAGTCTTCATATGAATATCTGCACATTTCCTCTAACTCCTAAATATGAAACTTCCTTTGAGAACCTGCACCATAAAGATTTGAATTTCATTGTTTAATGGACCAGTAGGCCCAGTGATCTATCTCAACAGCGAGGTGACAACTCTTTCCAAACACTATACAATATGGGGACATGCCAATGGAAGTTTTGAAAGAAGTACAGTAAGCCCATAATGAATCACGAGTCTAGGACTCTAAACTTTTTTATTGGATTGAACCATTTTTCATGATTTTGTTTTACCTCTCTATTCGACACCTCGACTTGACTATTGTTCTATATGTGATAAGCAGTAGACACTCAATGCCTGACCCCATAATGATGCATAAGTGATTGCATTATATGGTTACATAAATGAGAACCCAGATCACCAATGACAAACCTAGGTAATCCAAACCTATAAAAAATTGGGGTTCTCTAAAATTCCACAATAGTCATGGAATCATCAGTCCTAGTGGCACGTGATTCTACCTATTTTGAAACATAATTAACTTTTATTGGAATGTAAAAGTTCCCAAATAAATTAGGGAATTATCTCATAAATTCAATTCCCCAAACATAAAAATTTCATGTAAGATAAAAGGTTGTTTTGGTGTTTCATTTATTTTAGGGACATTCCCCATTATTTGATAGTGAGGGAAATAATCACAATAATCATGGGAATCACAAAATAATTTTGGCCAAAAGAGACCAGAATCAAGGAACTTTTAAGTAGTACATTGGCAAATAAAGTGGCCCCCATAAGCATGCATGTGGCAGAACCAAAGGGCAGATTGAAACTCACCATCGGGAACACAATTCCTGAGGACTTGATCACTACATGTGCGCCAAAGGTAGGTGTCATCCAAGATATTCCAAGGAGACTCATGTTTTAGATGGTCATCTTTTTTTTAAATCACCAGGAATGTAGGATACTACCAAATAGTTTAAAATTTCAGCATACTAAGGAATAACATATTTCACTTCATATAATTGATCATTTGGAAACAAGTCATTTATGGGAATACATGGTGATGAGTCAATATATGAGGATGGGTTGATCCTATTAATATGGTCAGACACAAAATTCTCTACTCTTTCATGATTAAATTTCTAAATGAGGAGAATATATTGAATGGTACATGGTTTGGATTCTAGTTTCTTAAAGAGATACAAGAGGGTTGCATGGTTTGAGAACACAATGATTTTGTACCCTAAAAGGCATGACATGAATTTTTCCATGGAAAAAAAGGGTAAGAAATTCATTTTTAGTTCTGGTGTAGTTTTCTTGGGTAGGGTCCAATGTATGTGAGGCATTGGAAATGACATGTGGAGCTCGATCAACCATTTGTGATAAGACTTCCGCCACTGCATAGTTAGAGGATCACACATGAGCTGAAATGGTAAATCCCACCGAGGTGTTTGGATTATTGGAAGAGATGTGAGACTATATTTCAATTTATTAAAAGATCCCCCACATTATTTATTAAAAATAATTTTTTTTAATTTTTTGGAGAAAATGGGAGAGGGGGAGTACAATATTACTAAAGTCACGAATGAAACCACAATAAAATCCAACATAACCTAGGAAATACAGAACGTCCCATACATTTTTTTGGGAATGATAGAGAATAAATTACATCCACTTTTCTTATATCTACTTGGATACCATCCCCCAAAATGACATGTCCCAATAATATACATTCTCACACCACAAAATGAAATTTCTCATAATTTAATACGAAATTCTTTTCAATGACGCTATGTTGGAAAGAACCTAAACTACTTAAACATTCATCAAAGGAGGATCCATAAATAGTGAAAAAATTGATGAAAACATCCATGAAATCCTCTAAGTAATATGAAAAAATACTAAACATGCATTGCTAAAAAGTACCCGGAGCATTGCACAGACCAAATGGAATCCTTATATATGAAGATGTGAAAAAGGGGCAAGTAAAGGTTGCCTTTTATTAATCCTTGGGGGAAATATGGATATGATAGTATAGAAAATAACCATAAAAAAATAGCAATGGGACATCCCTGGTATCCTTTTTAGAATTTGGTCAATTAATCACAAAGGGAAATGGTCCTTCGTAGTGTGTTGATTTAGTTGGCGATATTCTATACAAACATGTCAACTATTCTGCACATGATTTGGAACCAATTCGTTGTTTTAATTTTTTAATACAATTAAAAATTTTGTTTTTGGAACTAATTGTAATTGACTGGACCATTGGCTCTATGATATGGGTTAAATTATTCAAATAGGAAATAGTTTTTTACCACATTTTTAACAACATCTAAGAGGTTTGGGTTCAATCAATGTTGTGACTGCCTCAATAGTTTTTCATCATCATTTAAAAATATATGATGTGTTAAAATTGATGGGACAATACCAAGAATTTAAACAAGTTTATAGCCCAAATATTGTATATACTCCCTCAAAAGTGTAAGTAGTCTCAATTCATACTCAAGAGGGAGTGAACTAGAAATTCTGACATGCAACTTGTTTCCATTCTCCAGATAGGAATATTTTAAATCTCAAGGTAGTTGTTTAAGTTCTAATTCATGTAGATTTTGGATTTATAGGAGTGAATGTGTATGTGGGAGGTCAATTATATCATATAAATACCCAACAGTAACATCCTCATATGAGGAATACGATTTTACAATCTTAACAATATCATTGATGGCCATGAGATCCTCAGTGTTCAAGAAATCATCAATTATCAAATATGCATGACATTTTTCAAGACCATTATAACATTATATGTATGATTAATTATCTAAAATTTATATCAAGGATGAAAAAAAGGGGATCAGGGGAATGAAAAGAAGTTTTTTCAATGGAAGGGAGTACATCAATTGAATTAACAGAGAAAGAGGAATGTTCTTCTGAGGGGTTCTTCATGGCATCAAGGATGTTGAATTGGAAAATGTCACCACACAACTCCATAGATAATGTACCATTATGGACATTAATTATAGTTTTTTTATTTTTAAGAAAGGAATCCCAAATATAATTGGGGCATGTCCATTTATCCAATCATTTTCCATTTTTAGCACATAAAAACCAGCAGGAAAAATTAAAATTTTTACCCTCACAAAAACATCCTATAACACATCGAAGGGGTGTGTAATACTCTATATTTTTAGTTGAACAAAAATTCCTATGGGATTAAGTTCCCCAACCTATAATTAACAGTAAATTGAGTGAGGCATCAAATTTTTAGAATCACCCAAATAAATCATACTATAGGAAAATGAATACTCCCCTATAATTCATAGAATTGAGAATGTTCCAGGATAGTTGAAATTGGTGGAAGTGATTGATATATCAATGCTGAGACGTTTCTCCCCAATCCCAACTTTTAATAACCTTGACGTTTTCTTTGGTGTGTAAAAATATCCTTCAGAAACCTGGCATGTCTTGGAATTTTCTCTTTGAACATAATTTACACCTTATTCTCCAATTTGGTTTATTGCACCTCATTGAAACCTCAAATGCATATTCTGGACCTTGAAATGAATTTTTGAGTATTTGTTTCCATGATCTCAATCAGGGTCCTCGTAGAAATTGTGGTTTCATCAACTATTGCATCACCTACAGCAGCGTCAATCATATTTTGATCAATAGGAATCAAACTTAATAAAAATATCGTATTAAAAGTTTATCACTTATTTAGTGGTGTGGGAGACATGAAAAAATACTCTTAAATATTTCCCAGTATTCATGAAGTGTTTCCCCATGTGATTTCCTTATACCACATATGTATTTCTTTATAGTTATAGTTATAGAGGCCGGGAAGTATTTTTCAAGAAAAAGGCATTTCATGTCTGCCCAGCCTCTAATTGGTGAATTAACATAGTAAATCTAATATTTTGCAGTATATTATAATGAAAAAGGGAATTACTTGAGCTTTACCTATTTATCATCCACATTAACAGGTTTTATGGTTGAAATCACATTGTAAAATTATTTTAAATGCTTATGTGGGTCTTCTACAACGAGTCCTTGGAATCTAGGTAATAAATGTATTAAACCAGTTTTAAGTTCAAAATTGGATGTCTTTCCTTACATATGAATATATGTGCGTTGGATATCAACATAAGGTGAGGTTATTTATTTTAGTGATCTATTATTTTTAGCCATGTTATGCAATTTTATTTCTGTTTAATGTTAGTTCCATAAGAAGATAAAGGATCAAGAAGAGTTTCAAGATGTGATTTATCCTCATTTAAAGGGTTTTATTCTGTGTCACGATGTCACTGACGTAGGATCATCTCCAATTAGGGTTCAAAAGGAGGTAAATCTCATAGGGTAAAACGTGTCATGAACAAATCTTAAACAAGAGGAAGATTTTAGAAATCAAATAAAAAATAAAGGAATGACGCAAAAAAATAGTTACAATATTAACAATAAATTTATAAAAAACACACACTAAAAACAAAAGCTCTCCCTGATAACAATACCAAAATTTTACCACGTTGTCATAAAAAGTCAATTTAGTTATGTTTTTAATATTGATTTATAGCATAGGGTAGACCCTGGGTTGTCTCCCAAGGAGCGTTGGGGGTTTATAATATGAATTTTTAATAAAAAGGAACAAAATAAGGGGTAGTTTTGAAAGCAGTTTTAAGAAAATGACTTGATTTAAAGAGTTTAATAGTTGATAAATAAAGGTGGTGTTTTAGAATTATTATATAAGGTGATCATTTCAATTTCTCAAAACATATTGGATAGTTCATTGTTCTGAAAATTTTATATGGTTTAATGTAATTATTTGGTTGAGGGTTGTGAGGATCTTGAATTCCATCTTGCCTCTTAAAAGGGTACTCAAAGAATCACCCCTTGACACAACAATCATGTTGTCAAGGTTTGGTTATAAAACATAGAAAAAGGGATACCAAAGAATACTAAAATATTATTTATGTGTAAGATAAGGATAATTATTGTCTTGTCTAATCAGAACAACCAAAGATTCCAAATTGAAAGGTCAACCCAATCATTGTTGAAATTAAAAGTGTTTAACTTAATTATAAAAAAAATATATTCAGTGGATAAGCACATGAAAACTAAACATAAGTGAAATATTTAACAAAAAAAATACACAAAACTATTATATGAACAAGTGTTGGAGTTACCTACCATGTATGTATAGCTCCCTAGAAATGATCATCCACCATTTAGTTCACCTTCGAGAGGAGGATGAGGCTCGAGTATAACTTCACCTTTATCCATGATCCCACCATGAGGATAGATGCCTACAGAACTTATTGGATGGGGATAGTAATATTTTGGGTATCCAAAATAACATATCTTTAACTCTTGGTCGAACTTACAAATGGGGAGCCCAAGGTGGCAATTTATAGGAAATGTGGAAGGTGGTTTTGGGCACCCTGATTTCGAAAAAAATACTTGGACCATGGTTTTCAATGGCCAGAAAGTCTTATCTCACTTTTAAAGAAACTAAAAATATGTATCCCCAACTCCTGAATATTTAAAAATAATGTTTTTACCATTTGAAAAATCACAGATGAAGATATGGACGAAATACAGAACCCACCTTTTGACTTTGAGCAGATTCAATGTCTAGGACAAATCAGTCTAGATGCGACAATAGATGGCTGAATGAGGCTTGTGTTTCTTCATATGAAATGCATCCCATTAAATTTAAGACCATACCATAAAAGATTTTACCATTGGGATGCACATTTTAGTATATGTGTGTGGTTGGATCCACTCGTGTGCTTGGATCCTGCGTAGTTTGGTCAAGTTTTTGAACTTTGTCATGGGCCCTCCAAATCACCTCCATCATCAATGAAATTATCAAAAAAGTAATATTTCCATTTTTAATAGTGATGAACCCAAAAATATTTGAATCAAACATAAAGTAAATGTTTTAATTATTTTTATAATTTTCTATACAAAACTAGTTTAGCAAAGTGGCGTATGGGTGAAAATGAAAGAGTGAATCGCGGTGCGATCAACATTGAAAAAACCACAACATCTGCTGCAGTGATCAGATTCTACTTCCTTGAAATTCTATGACCATAACACCAATATTAGACAAATATTAATTATGGTTTGAGATGGATTCTTAGATATTTCCTCTAGAAGTTTTGGATCAACAAGGATTGATCCTTATAAGGATGCGGATAAATCTGATTTGAAATGGATTTAGAGGCCTTCTAAATGCTCTTTAGAGTGCCTATGATTTCAGAAGATAAGGTGGGATCAAAAATATTATGGAGTTTAGGGTATTTATAGATAGTCTGAGAAAAATAAGAAAATATTTTAGCCTCTTAAAACATAGAACAAACCACCCATACCACAACATAGTAACCATAGACCATGATGCATCCTACTTGGTAAAACTAGATCCAATGATCATAGCTATTTATATGCTACAAATCATATTAACCAAGCGAGGGAACATGATAAAACCTAATAAAAAATGCCGAAAAACCCAAAAATTGATATTTATGCTATAATGTATTCTATATCCATACCATAGGGGTACCAGTTTTGGAAGAACTGACCAAAATCCACCATGATTCCCTTGTACTCTAGCTATGGTCTCTATTACATATCACTCAACCATCATATTCCACTTCCTAATTCCGTGCCGTAGCTATGCCTAAAAAGGAAGTAGTTAAAAAATGTTCGTATCAAGACCCTACGCCATAGTAGAGACCTACACGTCATTGAAACTAGCCTTACGGTGAAATATTGAGCTCCACAACAAAGAATTATCCATATCTAGGATTTTTTTCTCAACAACTTGTTCATTATTATTGAAAAACCTTGGAACATCCCAGAACAAACTCTCCTAGACTAAGGCTGAACAACCAAGGTTAAAAAAAAATACCTAATAGGTTTACCAAAACATTATAAGGTCCAAACATGTAAAAATATAGAATCTTACATTGATCATGTTTTCTCATATCTATGTTTGTGATGCATATTTTAAACAAAATAGTTATTTTTAAACTGAAAACACCTTCTTTGAGTTATATAAGTCACACCGTCGGTCAGATTAATGTGTTTTCAACTACTAAATGTCACAAATTAATTATGAATCATTGTAAAAGTATTTAAATAAAATTAATGTTTTTTGTTTTAATTTTAGCGAGTGACACATGTTTTAACTAAAATGTCATTTTTAAACTGAAAACATGCACTTTTAGTCATTCCGGGTACACCGTGTGTCAAATTAACATGCAACTGATTCCTATATGTCAAAAATTACTTATGGATCATTTAACAAAAATATTATGAACGTTAAAGTGTGATTTATTAGTTTTCAATGATTGATTCATTTTTTGAACTAAAATGTAATTTTTGAACTCAAAACACACACTTTGAGTAATATCAGGCACACCATGTGATGGATTCATTTTATGCTGATTACTACAAGTAAAAAAGTATTTATGGTTCATTTTACTAAATTATCAAGAAAATGTGAGTTTTTTACTTATTTTTCCATTAGAAACATCATTTTTATTTAAAATATCAATTTTAAAAAGAAATACACACTTTCAATCATATTAGACACATTATTTTTCAGATTAACAAGAAGGTGATTCATATATGTCACAATTGACATATGAATGATTTTATTAAAGTATCAAGATAATAATATTTTAATTTCTTGGTTTTTAGTGAGTGAAACATTCTTTGAACAAAACTATAACTTTTAAAAAAAACATGCACTTTCAATCATACCAGCCATGCCATGTGTTAAATTGACTTGTGGATGATTTATACTCATCAAAAATGACTTACAGACCATTTTAATAAATTATAAACATAGTATGATGGTGTTTTCTTGGTTTTCAATGAGTTATATGCATCTTGAACTAAAACGTTACGATTAAATTGAAAAAACACTTTGAGGATTACCTAGTACACCATATTCCATATTGATGTGCGACAATTTACAACACAACACTATTGACTTATGGGTCATTTTTATAATGTATCCAGATAATATGATAATGTTTTATTAGTTTTCAATGAATTATGATAATTTTTAACTAAAATTTCTTTGTAAACTGAAAACATGGACTTTGAGTCATTTGATACTTGAAAACACACACTAATGAACATAAATAGATCAAAAAAACTAATATATTTTTTAAAGATAATAAATAGAACCTATATTAATCATCCTTGTTGAATAAAATTTAAAGAATTGATTTTTATCTAAACATTTTTTTTCTATTTATAGAGTAAAAAATAGTAGGAGAAAAGTCAATTCTCAATGTAGTCATTTATTAATTATCTCTATCAAAAGAAGATAAATAAGTAGTTTATTAAAATGATATGAAAATTTAATAAAAAATGAGTATATGAAATGATGATAAATTTTAAAAAATAATTATTAGGAATTCACCTCTTTATGATTTTCTTATATATTCAGACACCATATATTCTTCCCACTCATTTCTAAAAAAATCTATTTTAGTTTTGAATATGTGAACTATCGATAGTCATGATAGTACTATAAAAATATAAATTAACAAAAAAATTAACAAATATTTTAAATGAAATTGTAACAATATTAGAAAATACCTTTTCGGGGATACTAGTTTTTTGTTAGAATATGACATCTTTCATAAATTTTAAAATTTAATTACCACACTATTTTCCATTAGTTTATTTCTAACACTATAGAAACATTATGAATAATAAGTAATTTGTTCTAGTATATATTTTGATAGTTAAATCTTATTATATATTCCCTAATACTTATGTAGTTTTATAAATCGAAAGGCTTCTTATTTTCATGGACCATCCTCATACTATGATTTCGATGATATTTACTCATCGCCATATCATAATAAGATTTTCATTAAAATTTAATATAAAATATATAAATTGAATATTATTTGTAAAATGATGAATATATTGTGTCGAAAATTGATAAATGTCATCATGTATGGTTGAGTTTTCGGTAATCCATGTATTTAATTCAAAAAATAAGTCAATGGGGTATCCAAATTGACTGTAATGTGTAAAAAATAAACCCTAAAAAATAAAAAGGAATAACTATTGAAAGAAATAAAAATATATTTGATAGGATTAGATTATTGAGTTCTACCCTTGTATCATGGGTCTTATGAATATCCTTTCATCTATAAGTTTTTTATCAAACATTATAGTCATTTGGTTCACTATTAGTAAATACTCATTTTCTTATAATGATATTTATTGTGTAGAAGTTATGTGACGACTAAGGAGTCCAAATTTCTATTCAATAGGTTTTCCCTTCAAATAGTATAGATATATAAAATTTTAAAAAATGATAATAGAATTTAATGGTAACAGTATATTATATTAGCTATTGGATAAACCAATTATGAAAATGCACCTCATGTATACATTTACAACTATGAATCCCAATCATCCATGTTTTAGGATTTCTTATAAATTCTCAAGGCCAAGATAGTTTATAATTGACACTTCATATATTTTTTCATTAAAATAAATGATAGTAGTATTACCTTCTTTGAAAATTATATCCACATAAACATATAATACTAGTAAATATAATAATTGAATTAGAGGTGTAACAAAATCTATAAACATTTTAATGATTTATTGGTGGATCCTTTAGACTATATTGATTCAACAATATATTTCACCTTACTTTTCTATGTTTATAATATCATTCATCAGTTTATTATTTTTTCATTTATTGTTAAGGGTTTGGATTAAAAAATAAATTGTAAAGGAAAAAACTTATTTTTGAAATATATTTTTACAAGATCAAATAACTATGATATGACTATTCCAATAACAAGTTTTAATTTGTGAAAATCTAGATAATTAAGGGGAAAAGTTAACCTAACACTTAGATCATGATCTAAAAGAATCCCTAATTTCACATGAGCTTTTGGAAGTTATTTTTTGTATAGAGTATCTACATGGATATTGTATATTTTACCCCTCAAAATGAGGTGATAGGTGGGTGTTGATAGATATAAATCAAAATCAATTTCACCTTTTAGAATATTAGTACAGGAATGGAATCCATATCTCCCTTAATCACATTTCTCATATACATTTATGACAAAATCAAGTACCTCTTTCAAGACAAACCTTTGAGGAAAATGGATATGTGGGGGGGGGGTCATTACCTCATATAGTGATTATTATTCTATTTTTCCTTCACATTGATTCATTCATATAATATTCTCTAATAAATCAGACTGCCCACTAATTTTCTCTTCTAGAATATTTATTCATGCATACATCTCATCCATTTTATTATCTTTATCGTCTTATAAAATTCTTTTCTGAAACCTTGTTCAAGGTGACACTCCAAAACCCAATCTGATGACACTTTCATATTTCTCCGGCCAATTCAAGGCCACAAAAATTATTTATTATTTGGGAATAGTGCATGATTGATCTTGTGTCTAAATTAGATAAAAATATAGGAATATAAGTTTTCATTTTTTTGTAATATTAATTTAATGTATTTTTTTTGTTATGTCATACTTACACCTGATTAGCATAATATTTCTGTCTTTTCATATACTAGTATTCTATATTTATATACATGATCCTTCTTCCAAAACACATGACATGGGATTAAAGTGGCTTTGGATTTTTTAATGAATCAAATAGTTATAAATATAATCCCTTTTGTAGTTGAATTAAATGTCTTATTAAGTAATATGGTTATAGAAAATTCATGTACTTATTTTATTTTATTATAAGCTATTGGATTTAAAATACCATTAAGAATTATAACCATTTTTAATATAGATTTTTAAAAATGTTCATAAGATTAGTATAAATATAAGGATTTGACAAATACAATTGACACAAACAAAGGATGTGATGGCCTCAACCAAAAGGATCAAACCCTAGGAAGCCCATTTATCAGAGATTCAAAGGGAGATAACATCACTGATATTTTACCTTAGACAATACCAATCCAAGATCCAATAACTAAAGCATGATCAAAACTTTTTATGTGATAAGTTCAAGCTCATCTAGATCACAACCCAACCATGTACGTCGAACCACCCCATAAAATTCCCACCATCACACACCATATCCTTAGGGAATTTGCCGATGTAATAAAGGTTTATATATTAAGAGCCTAATAATATGAATATGTATATTGTATTTTCAATATAATAATGGTTATATTTACTTATTATTATTTTTTACTTTATAGATGATATGTATTTTGATACTATAAAACAAAAAAATTTATTTTTGGGCATTATGCAATTTCAATAAAGACATTACTTTTTAAGAATTAATAAATTTTTGAAATAAATAATATTTGAATTAAATATTATTAAGTAATATATATTTAATATAAATGATCATATATTTTTTATGAAGTCAAATGTAATTTTATAAGGGTTCAAAAACTGTTATTGTAAAAAACCGAGTATTTATCAATAAATGTAGGTTATTATTTTAAAATGTAAAATTCACATATTTAGAAATTTGTTTTATAAAATAAATATTTTTTTGAATCATAATATCAAGATTATCCAATGATTATTTTTCCAAATTTTCAAATATACTCGAATTTTTGGGTAACCATTAAATACGGTATAAATATACAGTGTGTATTATTGTATTACATGACCCAAAATGGTGTAATAAATACTATAAATAGTATCCACTAACAAATACGTGTTTATGATTTAAAATAATGTGATTTTGAGGTTACATGATTAATTTTATAAAGCCTTTGTGAGTCCTCCAAAACCTAAATTATATTTTGAGGTTTTAAAACCTTTTCCTTAAGAACATGTCTCACTTCTACATCACCAAGGGTAATATTTTAATAATTTCGGCCCTTGGAATTATAAAATAAATAAATACACCCATATTTTTAAAATAAAATTGAAAAAAACCATGGGATGGTTTGTGATTTTGGCTATTTTATTATATAATTCCAAACTACGTTTGGAAAATTATAAATAACTCCCCTCTATTTTCCTATATAAACCCTCAAAATATCCCCATTATCTTCACTAAAAAACCATAAATCATGTAATTTATCTTCCCTACCATATATATAGTCCTCCCAAGGCCCCCCAGCTCTTAAGAAGCTCCTCTCAATATTTTGGAATCAGCCTCTCAAGGTAAGGGATCCTCTCCTTCTCCTCTTTATTCATGTATCTGCATTATCTTATATTTTTTATATCTAATTCCTTATGCTGGGAAATGTTCTTCCATATCCCCAAAAATTTAAATTTTATTTCTAAATGATGGGAGGCTCCTTTAACTCTAATTAATCCCTCCCATAAATATTTATATTCCCCTGTTATGATGCCAAAATTTCACCATGATTTTCTAGTCCAAGCAATTGTATAGTGAGTACCCTTACCCATTTCCTATCAAGGATTTAAACCTTTATGAACATATAATTATTTTATTTGGGAATTCCATTTATTTATTCCATACTCCTTGATCATGTAATAAAATGTGATTAAAATTTATTTCATCTTCTATGATCTATGTTGTACACTATAGCATTTGAATGATATGAAAGTGATGGGTGCACCCATAATTATATTTCACTACAATGCATTAGGTAATATTTTAGTATAATGATAAATCATGTATGGTATTGGGGAGTGATCCTAATCAATCACGGTACTTTTTTTACCATGATTTCTTGGCATTTATCCGTGACCTATGTCTACAATTCCATGTTTAAAGTTGTTTCCACATTTCCTTGTTGCCTTTATGTTATCATAATTTATCATGACTCCTTGATCACGTTCATGTTTCTCACCCATTTTATGTTCCATTGAATGTAATATTCTCTAACTTGTAATAATCTTTTCATGATATTACATTTTTATCCCATTAATTGGATTCATAGCTCACCCCCTTCTTATGTATATCCATAGGTTATCCCATTCAGTTTTAAGTATGATAGAATATTATTAACATTCTAAGGATGTTTTTAATAAAGGTGATTACCCTTTATTTTAAGTTGTTATGTAATTTACCTAATTCCAAAACATACAAGAATTATTGACCTTATTGGTCGTATTATTTGTAATCCTATGTATTAAACCATGAATTAATGTGTAATAAAGACACAAGTTATCAAAGTTTTTTTCGAAGGAAAGTTAATTTTATTTTTTAGATTATAAATAGAAAACACTAGAGAAAGCCATAGGAATTTTACCAAACCAAATAAGGAATCCCTAGATTTTGGTAAAGTATAGAGTACTTCGTTTCCAAAAAAATAAATCCCTATCACGATACTAGAAGTGGATGTTTCTCTCACACAAATGTACCTTGGGGTAAAACCAGAAAACAATGCATTGAGCTAGGCTCTATCAGGAATTGGTGCATGACAATAGGTTTTGCTACACACCAATTTTAACACTCCTATGGGATATGTATTGGTAAATTCAAAATCTCATTACAAACCATTATTAAGGGAACACTAATTTCTAAAAGATTCTATGTTAGAAAATAGATCATGGATAACATAGATTTACGAATAGAAATTCATAAGTTAAGAAAATATATGTCATTTATAAATTATCACTTTAATGTTTTGGAATTTATTTTTATGTGTTTGAAAGTTTAAAATCATTATTACTATGTTTATTTTGGATGAAGAAAATTGTAATAAATAAAATCAAAAAGTGAAAGGCAGGGTTATCATATATCTTTATACACACTCTTTTGTATCATGTAAGTTTCATATAACTATTAAAAAACATCCACAAGTCATGGAAGTATATATGTTAGTGAAAAAGAAAAATATGTCAATTATTGTATCCCATGTATATAAATCCTTTCCTGCAAAAATTTTTGGTATGAACTTCCAGTCTAACCTTGTGATAGTCCCTTCAGCGAAATTTGATGCAATTATGGGTATGGATTGACTTTTCTTTCATAGAACTAAAATAAATTGAAATGAGAAGGAAATTAATATCCATATTGCAAATCATCCTATAATTATGTACATGTTCAAGGAGGAGGATGAATCTTCTTGTTGAGTCAATAAGGTTTCTTTATGACTTTTTCTATTCATTCATGCTTGGGGGAGATTATTGAGTCAATAATATTTTCTTATGACTTCTACATTCCTTCTTGTTTTGAAAATCACAAACACCCTATCTTAAGGCAAATTTCATTTTCCCTAATATTTCCATTGATAAGGTAAATTTTCCTTCCACAAGGAAAATTTATTCTTACCTGTTTTTCATTGTTCATATTATAACCTAACTCATTTTCTTTCGAAGTATAAAATTCGGTTTCACATCTAAAACCTCAAAATCCTATAAATACTTTGATATAAAGCATTCTGTTTTCAAGATCCGAATTCGGGTTCCAAACTCTCTGAATTCATACTTTGAAATTTCTGAGTTCAGACTCTGAGTTCTCTGAATTCAGACTTCAAACTTTCTAAAGTTCAGGTTCCGAGTTCTCTAAATTCAGACTCTGAACTTTCTCAGTTCAGACTCTGAGTTCTTTGAATTCAGACACCGAACTTTGTAAGTTCAGACACTGAACTCTTATAAATTCAGACTCTGAATTTCCATGAAATTTATAGTCCAAAATTATATAGAACTCAGGTTATGAACTCCTTTCAATACAGAATCTGAATATCTATGTGTTATAGGCACTGAATGGTTTTTATGGTTAGACTCTGAACTTTTATTTTCCTTAAATTCAAAAAAATAAATTTGGTCAAGGAACCATACTTTTTATTATGCTTGTTTGAGCTATAAAATGATATCGTGAATTTAGTTACTAACTAACCGTTGTTTGAGTGACATGTATACAGTTCCCTCCGAAATTCAAGGAAAAATATGGCCGTTGGAGGAGGGAGCCAACCATCGAAGTTTTACCTATAAATAGGAGCTCATTTGAACGATCTCATCACTTTTTGTATACTAACTTTTAGAAGAACTTACTTACATGCTGTTGAAGTGATTTATAGAGATAGAGGTTCTTATAAAATCTCAGGATTCATGGAGAAAGTTTGAACATCTTGTTCAAACTTTGCTCCAAGAAGAATTGCATCGTGCAGAGGTGCGATTTCCATAAAATCAGAGACTTCAGGTTGTGAAGTTAGAGGTGCCAATTTCCTTACAAATCGAGGGATTACAGGGATAGAAAGATATATACCAATCTTCGGATTGAGTGCTTACTTGGGTTTGGGTAAGACAAACTTTATTGAAAGTATAAATCAAAAGACCTTTATCCAAGGTTGTTGGATACCCTACTCTTTGGGTTAAAATATTTCTATACTTGTTACTTGTATTGTTTCAAGTTTTTTTTCTACTGTACTTTTGATTGTTGAGTAAAGTATAACTATCTTATACTTTCTTACTCTTTTACTATGATTAAATATGATTCTATACACTTTAAGGTAGAATCTTTGTTGTTGTAAACTTTTGTTAAGTTTATTTTCCTAAATCACATGTCTGGAATCTATTAATTTTTTAGAACTAGTTTCATTTCCGGAACTACATTACAATAATCTCATTTTCATAACTATATTTCTAGAATCAAGAAAGTTAGTATAACTAAGAGGTGCTGTGAATTTTGTTTATAGAAAATTTCCTTAAGGAGTTTGAAAAGTATAAAATTCACCCCCTCTTTTATATTGAGCATCCACATCATAGATTCAATACTACAATTAGTATCATATCTATCCTTCAATCTATCCTAAAATTGGTATTAGTATTTAGCCTCTGAAATAATTCTATTCTCATATATGTTTTCTTGCTCAAGTTTTTAATTGTTCTATATTTTTCTTTTCTTAAGATATTTTTATCCTTATTTACAAACTTTTATTACTGACAAGTTTGTGTGGAGAATTTTTCTTAAATATCGTAGGAATAAACGTTGGTTTAATTTCCAACCTTAATCCTACTAGACCACCTATTTTTGATGAGAATGATTATAAATATTGGAGAGATCATATGAAGACTTTTGTTATTAACACTGGAGTTGATAACTACCTGATGCTAACAGGAGACTATAAGATTCCTGATAATGAATTGAGAACTTTTACTAATCAGGAGAAATCAGAATATCAAGCTAATTTCCGAGTAAAAAATACATTCCTGTTTTCCATGACTAGGAAAATATATTGTCAAATATCCTCATCTGAAGCTGCAAATAGTATCTGGAAGAAATTGTAAGTCACACATTTTGGAACTTCTAAAGTTATAGAGACAAGAAGAGCTATGTTAAGAGATGAATATCATGGCTTTAACTTTCCTTATGGAGAACCCATAAGAAAATTCCATCAAAGGTTCATGACCATTGTGAATATATTAGAATACATGGGAGAGAAAAGTCTTGATGATGAGACACTTTTAGATAAAATCATAGATATCATGTCTAATGAATGGGAGTCCAAGGGGACAATAATTGATGAGAACAGAAAAGTCACCCAGATTTCCTTAGATGAGCCTTTTGGAAATCTTCATTAATATGAGACTTAAATGAAGATAGATGCTGATAATGTTAAGAAGAATAATGGGAATGGAGGAGTTTCTTTTATAACTACTTTAAAACATATTAAAGTCAAAACTCTAGAAAGAGTTACTAGATAAAAGTCAAAGAAAGTTTCTATTCAGCCAGAATCTTGTGATACAGAAAAATATGAGAATGAGATAGATAATCTTGCTCCGAGAATGAACAAGATAGTAGGTTAGAAGAACTATCAAAATAAGTTCAAGAACAAATAATACAAAGAAAATAAATATGGGGAAGTTACTTGTTATGAATGTAGAAGAACTGGTCATATCATACCTGATTTCCCTCTTTTGAAAAATAAGGAAAAGAAGGAAAGGAATTCAGAGAGAAATAAGAAAAAGTTCTACCCTTCTAAGTACAAGGAAAGTCTTAAAGCAAACTACACTTGGAGTTTTAGTTGTAGATACGATTCTGAAAGTGAATCTTTTAAATATGAATCATCATTAGAAAAAATTATCAGATTCATTGCTACTACTTCTTTTCCAAATACATGTCTTATAGAAAAGGTACGCTCTATCGAGGATTTAAAAAATTTATCTCTTGATAATAATTATTTTTCTGAGGATATTACTTCTAATGAAGATACTTTATCTTCATATAATTAAGAAATAACTACGTATAAAGAAGTATCTAGATTTTACAAGTTGTTAGAAGCACAAAATTATAAAATTCCCAAGAAAATAGACAAGGAAAATATTAGAGAAGAAGGTTCTTACAAAATAGATTTTAGACCTCACTAGATATATTGAAGATAAGTATGAGACCCTAGAAAAACATTCTAAAGACCTTGAGGAAGTAAATTCTGAAAAGGAAAAACTTTCTAAGGATCTTAAGAATGCTATTTCAAAAATAAGTATTTTTGAGGAAAAATATAACTCTATGGAAATAATTCATGAGGATAGGAATATAGTCATAAGAAAAAAATAAAAAATATATTCTCTTAAGAAACTTCTTGACAATTTAACTGCTGGTAAAGAAAATTTTGACAAGATGTATTCTCAAATCAGACCTCAAGGAAATAATTCTAGAGTAGGTTATACTCATAGAAAACCTATTTTCAAAAACAACTATTTTATTCCATCCAGAGCCCCTTTTTGTGATAAATGTCTAAGTGGTGTGAATTAGAAGAAAAATTGTTCTTTAAATAATATTAAATCCCTTGGGTTTCATAAATATTATTTTTCTAAACAAATGTGGATACCAAAAATTTTGTTGTCTAACAATTATGGATCTAAAAAAGTTTGGATTCTAAAAGTCTAACACTCTTATTTTCATAAAAAAAAAGAAATTACCAACTGTAATACTTGGTACATGGATAGTGGATGTTCCCGACATATGACTGGAAACAAAAACTTCTTTGAAAAGATTATCAAGAAGATAGGAGGAAAATTAACTTTCGGAGACAATGCTAAGGGAGAAATTATTGGTATAGGTAACATTTTTCTTATTGAAAAAACATTGATTTCAAATGTTTTATTTGTTAAAGTTCTTAAGAAAAATATCATTAGCATAAGTCAATTATGTGATGAAGGTTACCTTGTGAATTTTAGGAATGAAAAGTGTTTAGTACACAATTCTAAGGAAGATTTTATTCTTTCTACCAATAGGCAAGAGAATGTATACACAATTAAATTAGAAGACCTTAGGAGCCAAGATCTACCTTTCTTTAGTGAAATAGAAGATCATTATTCGTTATGGAATAGAAGGTTAGGACACTGTAACCTTAGGAACCTATGCAATATCTCTAATAAAAGACTAGTTAAGGATATACGGGAGCATATATTTGATTCTTCAAAAGTTTGTGATCCTTGTCAATATGGAAAGAAACATAAATAAAGTTTTAAATCAATCGATGAAGTCTCAACCACATATGCATTATAGTTAGTTCATATGGATCTTTTTGGTCCAACACAAACTGAAAGCATTGGAGGCAAATATTATGTATTTATTTTAGTTGATGATTACACTATATTTACGTGGGTCTATTTTCTAGAAAAGAAATCTAAAGATTTTTCTTATTTAAAAACATTTAGATCCCAAGTTAAAAATGAGAAAAACCTTACTTTGATAACTAAACATAGTGATCATGGAGGATAATTTCAAAATTATGATTTTTAAACTTTTTGTTGTAGAAAAGAAATTACTCATAACTTTTCAACACCCAGAACACCTAAAAAAATTGTGTTTTTGAAAGAATAAATAGAATTCATCAGGAGATAATAAGAACCATGTTGAGTGAATATTCAGTAACCATACATTTTTGTACTGAAGCTGTAAGTATTTCTTGTTATACTATAAATCGTGTTTTGATTAGACCTTTTCTTAATAAAACTCTTTATGAGTTATGGAATGGTAGAAAACCTAAACATTAGTACTTAAAAGTTTTTTGGTTGCAATGTATTCATCTTGAATACTAAATATAATCTACACAAATTCCCACCAAAATCTGGTGAAGGAATTTTCTTAGGCTAATCCACAACTTCTAAGGCTTATAGACTTTTCAATAGAAACACTTGTACTATTGAAGAAACAATACTTGTTAAATTTGATGAAACTGATCCTTTTGTTTTTAAACAACCTCAACCTATATCTTCGGATGTGTTTTCAAAAACAGATTATCAACCTTTGTTAGAAGATCCATCTGATGAGGAAAATGTTCAAGAAAATATTTTTGAAGCATTTACCCCAGAATACTTCATACCCTATATTGATAAACAGGTTTTACAAAACCCAAATCAGTTACTTCTAAAGAATCATACCAGTGATAGTATCATTGGTGATGTAAATCAACCAGTAAGGACTAGAATTTCCTTAAGGAATGAAATATAACATCTAGCATTTCTTTCCCAATTATAACCAAAAAGCACTGATGAAGCTTTAGGTGATGATGATTGGATAAAAGCTATACAAGATGAGCTAAATGAATTCAAAAGGAATAAATTCTAGACCTTGGTTGAAAGGCCTCATGAAACTTCTGTTATTGGTGTAAAATGGGTCTTAAGAAATAAATGTGATGAAAATGGAATCATAGTAAGAAATAAAGCTAGATTGGTTGATAAAGGATATAATCAACAATAAGGAATAGACTATGAAGAAACCTATTCTCCAGTAGCTGGACTTGAATCTATTTGTATTCTACTTGCCTTTGTAGCATTCTTTAATTTCAAAATTTTTCAAATGGATGTTAAATGTGATTTACTTAATGGTAATGTTCAAGAGAAAGTTTTTATTGAACAACCTCTTGATTTTGAAGATACAAAACATCCTGAACATGTTTTTAAACTTACTAAAGCTTTGTATGGACTTAAGAAATCCCCTCGAGCCTAGTATGATAGAACTATAAGATTTTGGCTTGAAAATAATTATGTTAAGGGAAGTGATGATCCACCCATTTTTATAATGAAAGATAAGAAAAATGTTTTGATTGTTCAAATTTATATTGATGACATTATATTTGGTTCAACTCAGCAATCTTTAACTGATTCCTTTGCTGATCTAATGAAATCTAAGTTTGAAATGAGTATGATGGGTGAGTTAACATTTTTCTTTGGTTTCTAAATTTCTCAAAAACCATAAAGAATATATATATCCCAAAAAATTATATTAAAGATCTTATTAAAAAGTATGGATATGAAAACACTAAGAGTATAAGCACTCCCATTGGTATGTCAAATACACTTGATCTCGATGAAGCTGGGAAACCAGTTGATCAAAAATCTTTTAGAGGTATGATAGGAAGTCTACTTTACTTAACATCTAGTCATCCAGACTTAATATTTTTAGTATACTTATGTGCAAGATATCAATCCAATCCTAAGGAATCTCATTTAAAGTCAGTGAAAATAATTTTTCACTACTTAAAGGGAACCATGGATCTAGGACTCTTTTACTCTTTTTAAAATGATTTTTTAATAAGTTTTTTGGATGCTGATTTTGGAGGATGTAGAATAGATAGGAAAAGTACATCCGGAACTTGTCATTTATTAGGAGATTCAATAGTTTCTTGGCCATGCAAAAATCAACACTCAATAGCACTTTCCACTATTGAAGATTAATATGTATCAGTTGGAAGTTGTTGTGCTCAAGTTTTGTGGATGCAACACACACTCACTGACTATGGTATGAGTTTTACCAAAACAAAAATTTTGTGTGAAAATATTAGTTCCATTTCCTTAAGAAAAAACCCTGCACATCACTCTCATGCAAAACACATAGATATTAGGCATCATTTTCTTAGTAATCACACACAAAAAGGAGATATAATTCTTCAATTTATCGGAACACAAGATCAAATTGATGATATTTTCACAAAATCTTTACCCTCCGATAGATTCGAATACATTAAAAAGAAGTTAGGAATGACAACAGTAAGGTAATATTCCATGTTAACTTCCTGTTCAAACAATATCTTAATAGTAAGAAACTACTTTTCATAGGGGGAGTACATTTTTTTCTTAGTTCTCTAAATTTTTTTATAGTCTAAATTTTTTTCCAATTTTTTAAGTCTTTAAATTTTTGTAATGAATATTTTCTGAATGAATATTTTTGTACTTAAAATTTTCGCAATGAATATTTTTGGAATGACGATTTTTGTACTTAAGTTGTTTTGTAATGAAGTTTTTTTTAGTCTCAATGTTTTCTTAATCAAAATTTTTGGAATCTAAAATTACTCAAGAAGAATCTACCTCAATGCGAATAATATTCCTAACAATATGAAAGGTATGATTCCTTTCTTATATTTTTGTAATCATATTTTACTTGTTGGTATTTTCATCAGTTTTTAAATTCTTATATTCTCTTTTTCTTAAATCTGAAAGTTTTCCTTAAAACCTCAAAAGATCAGATTCTATCAAAATTTCCTTTCGGCTAACATCTCAACCATCAGATCTGATCACAAGTTTTCTCAACTGTTGGATTTAATGTTGAAGTTGAACCGTTGATTCAAACACATATATAAAGGAACCCCAAATGGTCATCCCACATAGATACAAAGTCCTTTTCATGATGAATCCCTACCCTCCTACAAAAGTCCATTCCAAAATTTTCAAGGTTTTTTAACTCCGAATGTCTGTTGAAGTATCTTCCCAAAAAGGCATGTCAACTGTCAAGCCGATTTCTGAATGACAGATTTATAGAGAAAGGTTAGTATATCAAATTTATTTTCCAAGTATAATTATATCATCTCATAGAACATCATGTTGAATGGTTGAGAGAGTGTCTGCGTATCGAAACCAGGAGCTCAGGATCTGGTTTACCCAGAATTGCTATTTGAATTCTATGAGTCAACATGTTTTTTCAAGGAAGAAGGAAGAGACAACTTTTCTTTTAAGTGCTATGGAAAGACATATTCTTTATATTATACCAAGGATACTAGTTTGATCAAAATCCAATATGAAGGAGACGCTGAGTTTTTCTATTATAAGTTGTCGGATGTTCAAGGAAGCTTTGTTAAGGTGAAGGCTATGTATTGCCTTGGTCTTGCAGATGTTAAGACTCCGAAGATTTTTCACCTATCTACAAATTTCCGGATTCTAGATTTATGGGTTCAAGGACTTATCATTCTGAGAAAAGGGGATATGGATACTTTGAAGAAGAGTGATATGTGTATCCTGGACTTCTTGGTGAATCTATGAAATATTAACTTGGTAAAGCATATTTTGATTACAATTGAGAATATAATGAATGGAAATCTGAAGGCCCAGATTATCATGTATCCATCCATTCTCTAAAATATGATTATTCGGTGTTTAGGGTGTTTTAAAATACCATGTAGCTCTAAGCCAAGTAATTGAAAAGTCATTATGGTAAGTGATGACACTCTGAGAAGGATGAATGTTGGATTTTCTAAAGAATCTGAAGAATTTTATGATTTTCCTGATGAGGAGGCAGAAACCTTATCAAAGAAACAGGAGGTGGTTGAAACCTCTAAGAATGGAGGAAGGAAGAGGAAGATGAAAGAAGTAAAAGTGAAAGAAAAATCTCCAATGGCCAAGGAAACCCAATTTGATCCACCAAAACCGAATAAACAAAAAGCCTATCTAGATTAAGTTGTAGCTAAATGGAGGGAAGATAAGAAAAATCAGAAGGAAGGGGAGCCTAAGTTTGGCTTTGACCCTCCGGAAGCAAAGGCTTTGAAAGAAAAGACATCCAAGGAGCTTGAGAAGTAAGAAAAAGAAAAGAATAAGAAGAAGAAGTTATCTATAACTAAGATTGTACAATCTCTTTTGAAGGCCCCTGAGAAATCCTCTGAGAATATTCAAGTACCAGTCGTTTTTTCAAGAACCAGTTCCTGAGACTCTGGGAAAAATGTTTGTGACTCCGGAAAAAGTCCAAGTGAAAGAAGTCCATGAAAAAGTAGTAGAAGAAGCAGTAGAAGAAGAAGAAGAATAAGCTGGCAGTGGAGATAACAAAGATCTAATAAGGCAAGTTGAGGAGTTTCATGAAAAGGGGAGCCCTTCATGAATAATTATCAATCTGAACTTCTCAAGCCGAATCATCAAATCTTGCTACTCCCAGAAATAACGAAGATAAGGATGAATACAAAGTAAATAAGTTTTTTGAAGAATAAAGCATCAATATAGATTTCATTCATCCAGAAGATGATGAGGCAGAAGTAGAGAAGGAGGAGATAGAGGAAGATAAAATCGTTCAACTCTCTAATAGTGAACATGAATCTCCTAACCAAGAGGTAGCCATTTTGAAATATGATAATGGAATCAAGTGTTAGTTGATACACCTACCAAGGATATAATTAAGAAGAAGGATACTGGAGGATATTCAAATAGGAAAGCTGCTGAGATAGAAAAAGAATCCTCACCAAGTAAAGTTTCTGATTCTGAATCATCATCTTTGGGACATGATTTCGTGGTTCAGTCCTTGAAGAATCTTTTTGGCACCATTAAGATATTACCAATTATTGAATCAAGATTCCAAATGCTTCAAAACTCCTTAAATCAAAAATTTGATTCAGTATCCATAGTTATGGATAAATGTGTCAATATTGAGACATACTTCAAAACTTTCTTCATAAATTACAAAGCTCACAGAAGATCTTACAAGAAGATGACTAGTTGGTCTAAGAAAACCATAGAAGATATGAGAATTCTTGATAAGTTCCAAGAAAGTGTCAAGGATGCATTCAACATAGAAGATGTGAAGATCAAGGATCTCATAAATAGTTTTGAAGAGAAGCAAAATTTGGAATAGAATTCTCGGATCCAAGAAGTAAAAGATCTGAATGGGAAGATTTATTTAGTTGCTCAAAGCTATAAAAGGGAAAGAGATCTGAGAATTGAGTTTGAAGAAAAATTTTCTTACCAAGAAAAAGTTCTAAAATAGCAAGAAGAATCTCTCAAGGCTCAGGAAGAAAGGATAAAAGCCTTAGAGAAGAAAACTGAGGATCAGGATTAGTTTCTTAAAAGAGTATAATAAAATCACAAGGATCTCAAGAAGCTCAAAACTATTATGAAGAAGTTGAGGCCGAAGGATAATGAAGGATACAATTGTTCAATTCCGAGATTTTGTTGTATTACTTCCTTGTATAAAATTTTCCAATCATAATGAAATTGTTTCATTCTTATTTATATTTTTGTTTGTCAAGTACTAATATTTCAGGTTTCACATTTCCTTTTGCATTCCATTTAATACTTTTTGAAAATCACAAAGGGGGATAAAGGAATGAAAAATAAAGGAATGAAAAAGAATAAAAAGTAAAAGAATAAATTTCATTAAGAAATGGGGAGTTTATCTAAGGGTGAGTTCTTATCCAAGGAGATATCTGTATGAAATAAAATGATAAGTATCTAAAAGGCCCCAGCCTTAAACCTTACTTAATCTTGAGTTATTACAAGATTACACATTGAGGATCTTTTCGGGTTTAGAGTTTTAGAGAATTAGATCATAAAACATGCATTACATTCCACATATAAACAATGTCATTACATAAAGATAGTATTCTTCATTCCCATCAATGGAAACATATTTAAAATAAAACATGGATTATTTCTTGACACTTCCTTGACACTATCATCATATCATGTACCTTTCCCTTGACCTGTGAAAAACATTTCAAAAAACTTGGGATGAGAATAAAAATCTCAGTAAGGGATATAAAAATATGGAAAGGAAACATGGGTACATATATACATAAGAATGAAATCATACTTTACCCATAAAACATATGCACTTTAACATACCTCATCAAATCATGAATAAATCATAGAAATCGTAAGACATAAAGGTAACTTGAGGCATTCATAACATCCTTACGTAGGGAGTAACCCTCTTGGTTACGTTTAGAATACCCATCACAGTATATTCCCTAAATCTCTTCGGAGAAACCTTAACGTTTCACTCCTTCGCGTTACCCAATGCATTGGAGAGCTATATCGGGATCACCCGCCCTTAGTCTATCACGGAACCACCCGTCTTCATAATAATGCCCAAGAACCTCAATATAATCGTATCACATAAAACATTCATAAAGGAAACATAACATTTACACCTTTTAATCACAAGATATAAATACAACACATTGATATAAAAACATCATGAAAACCATTTTCAATTCCAAAATAAAATAAAATTAAAACATGGTATTTATTTTTCTTTTAAAAAGAAGGTATGGCTTGTAGAGGAAGCCGAAACTCAAATAACGGTCACTGCGGCGGAAAAGTCGTTGTTGCCGCATACGTACGACAAAAAGATTCCCTTTTGTCGTTTAGTAAAATGCTTCGTATAAAAAATATTCCTTTTGGATAATCGTAAAAGTCAAAGGGGTTTATACACCGTATAAAAGAAGGTTGTCCATAAAACAAAATATGCCTCAATGAAAGGAGATTGAGACAAAGTCCCATACATCGGGTCCGACTTGACTCGGTCGTTCTTTAATCTCCTGTATAATAAACTTGAGTTAATTTCTACTTTTTTAAGAACCTTTTTCAAGTTCATTATTCCTTTTATATCACTTATTGCCATGTCATGAACACTATGTAATTATTTAAGTTAATAACGGTCGTTTTAACGATCATTGGTACTTGAGTAAAAAATAAGCCCTTTATAATTACAAGTTGTTCATGTACCCATTATATACAGAATGGTATTCATGATGTAGATATAATATATTTCATATATATCCAGTACATTCATGCATTTATAATATTACATAATCATTTAGAGGTAAGAAATGAAATGCACCGTTCATGGAGACGGTAAGCCGTACGTACGCATGAATGCTACTTTCATTTCTATTTCGTATTTTATAGAATGGAATCATAATGATATAAAGGTATATTATAATTCCAGTATAATATCATATATAATATCATAGTTCCATCCTTTATACATCCCACATATGGTATTTAACGAATCAAATCACTTTGAGGGGGCGGTAGTCCGCACTTCCTTAAATGAAGATATCGCATTTACCCATAATAGAAACCATAAAGGTATGACCAAAAATAAAAATACAGAAGCGTAAGGAAAACATAAACATATTATATATCATATATAAATATAGTGACATATTAATGGCCACCTTATAGGTGTTAAAAGAATGTTGAACAATCATTGTTTCGGGAGGCATAAATTCACCATCCACGGAAACAGTATGTTCGTTAACCATTAGATGTAGGTGTGTGTAAGTGTAGCTCGAATAATTATTATAAAAACATCCTAGTATATTGAGGATACTTTATTTGTTACAAAATAAAAGAATAAAAAGAGTTTAGGTGGTTGGAGAAGCAAAATAAAACAAAAGAACTCAAAAGAAGACATTACATTAAAATCGGGTAACTCTCTTTGGTTTGAGCTCAAAGGCTTCCTTGGGAAGACTTCTACCCAATGTGAGGCTTCAAGGAGTAAGAGAGGGAAGTGTAGACACAAAATGGGTAGGGTTTGGCCAATACAATGGCTTTGGGAGTGTGGGTAAGGAGGTATTGTTTGGGGACTTTTATAAGAGGAGAGGAGGGGCACTCTTGGAAAGTAAAGATAAGTTACTTTATTTTAAAATGAGTTTCAGATTCAAAAGGTCCCACATTGATATAATTAGAGGATAAGGTGATAAGGTTTTTAAATCCACTCATCCAATTAGTTTTGGCCATTTGTAGGTTTTAGATTTTACATTAACTTTCCATTTTATTTAAATCGTTAAATAATGAGGTCATCGCTGCATCATCATGATGTCATAAATAATTTAATTTATTTAATGTCTAAAAATTATACAAAAAAAATACTATGATGTATGAAATCTTTTTATCTTTCTAATGAATATTTATAGTCAAAAATATGAATTGTATAACCCCATATAAAAAATGTTTTAGTAACATAACTCATGTTTGTGTCATTTTTTACTTTAACATTAAATAAAAAGTTATTTATGTCATTTCCCAAACAATGTGGCTCCATGGGGTCCCCAAGTTGACCCATGGATTTTCTTGGTCGGACATTACACATCCAATGAGGGTAGGACATGTGTCAAGCTCATCTCATACTATTAAAACATTATTTTTACCTTAAACTACACTAATTACCACTAATCGCGATTAAAAACATAAAAGTTACTATTCACCAAAAAATTATTTCAATCTCATTGAACCACATTTTACTTCTTAATGACAACCATGTATGTCTGATATTTTAAATTCAAAACACAAAGATGGCAAAATTTCATTTAAACGAAAAATCAGTTTTTATAAGTACCACTTAGTGGTTTCACTATTCATCAGAAATTGAAGTTTTTCAGAAAATTACCAAAAATTCACCCTAAGCTATATTTGATACTCCGAATTCAAAAATGAAGTATACTTTACAAAATTCAAAACATATAAGTTACATTAATTAATTTAATAATTAATTCCCGCTGTCATGACAAATAGCGTGTTTTTATGAAATAATAAGTATCAAAAGATTGACACCAGTTTAAGTCCAATTTCAAAGTTAAATTGATTCCAATGACCACCATTGGATAAAATGGTAAAAATATATTCTAATTTCACTTCAAAACCAATACAAAAGATAATCTAATCATATAAATAAATTAGATTAAAAAGCATTTTTGATATAAAATGCAGTATTTTTCACTATTCATTAAAAAAATGAACATTGTCTGAAAAATACCAAAAATTTATCCAATGTAAAATTCAATGTCCCAATAATAATGAATATGTTTATTTTGACAAATATAGATTATAAAATTGTCAAAATATTGATTTAAAAAGGGTTTTCCATCAAAAGGCAGTAAAACAATCTTTTAAGAATATTAGTGTGTTCCATGCTTAAGATTGGATTTATTTTCATTTTAAGCCTCTAAAACACTATATAATTCATTAACAGACATAGATAAAAATATCTATTATTCATTACATACTTGGTATGTCACATCCTTCCCCCCTTTAGAAAATTGCGTCCCCACAATTTATTTACTTATCAAATAAATGGGGGTACTTATCCCTCATTGCATTTTCAGATTCCCATGTTGCCTCTTCCATCATGTGGTTTTTCCACAAACCCTTTACCTACTTAATCACCTTATTCTATAACACTTGCTCCCTGTGGTCAAGAATCTGGACCGGTTGTTCCTCATAAGATAGGTTCTCTTCCAGCTGAACTACCTCTAGACTCAAAACATGAGATGGATCTGGCATATACTTTCCCAACATCGAAACGTGAAAAACATTGTGTACCTGAGATAAACTCGGAGGTAAAGCTACCCGGTATGCAACTGATCCAACTCTCTCCAGAATTTCATATGGTCCAATGAACCTTGGAATCAGCTTTCCTTTCTTACCAAATCTCATCACACTTTTCCATGGTGAGGCTTTGAGAAAAACATGATCACCTACCTCAAAAGTTAGATCCTTCCTCCTGTTGTCTGCATAACTCTTTTGCCTACTCTGAGCTGTTCTCATGTGTTTCTGAATCAGCTGAACTTTTTCTACCATCTCTTCTACCAATTCTGGTCCCATCAACTTCCTTTCACCCACTTCATCCCAGAAAGCTGGAGTTCGACACCGCTTCCCATATAATGCCTGAAATGGTGCCATCTGTATACTGGAATGAAAACTATTATTATATGAAAATTCAACCAAAGAAAGATGTTGGTCCCAACTTCCCTGATAATCCATAGAGCAAGAACGTAGCATATCCTCCAATGTCTGAATTGTTCGTTCTGACTGCCCATCTGATTGAGGATGAAAAGATGTACTAAAATTTAATTCAGTACCCAACGACTTCTGAAGGCCTTTCCAAAGGTTATAAGTGAACCTAGGATCACGATCAGATTCAACGGAGAGAGGAACTCCATGTAACCTGACTATCTATTTAAGATACAGATGGGAAAGTTGATATAGGGAAAAAGTATCTCATATAGCAAGGAAATGAACATATTTGGTCAAGCGATCAATAATAACCCAGATTGCATTATTACCTCAAGATGTCTTCGGTAATCCCACAACAAAGTCCATGGATATATTCTCCCATTTCCACTCTGGCACTGGTAAAGGCCGAAGCATCCCTTTCGGTAACTGCCACTCTTTAACCTGCTGACAAGTCAAACACTTCACAGTAAAATCAGCAATATCTCTTTTCATTCCATCCCACCAGTAATACTCCCGCAGATCTCTATACATCTTAGTACTGCCAGGATGAACTGAAAACGGAGAACTATGAGCTTCACATAACAACTCTCTCTTCAACTGTGAATCACAAGGCACACACAATCTCTTCCCAAATCTCAAAACGCAATCATTATCAATGTTGAATTCAGGCAACTTACCTTTCTGAACTAGATCTACCTTTTTCTGCAACTCACTGTCTTGCTTCTGTGCTTGCTTGATTCTATCTGATAGAGATGATCTCACTGATACCTGAAACAAAACAGAAGAACTTCCTACACCAACAACTTCTATGCCAAAGTTCATCAAATCCTTAACCAAAGGATCACGTTCCAAATGCAACATTTCTAATGAAGCATTACTTTTTCGACTCAAAGCATCAGCCACTTTATTCACTTTTCCCAGATGGTAATGAATTGTACAATCATAATCCTTGATTAATTCTAGCCATCTACTTTGTCTCATGTTCAATTCTTTCTAAGTGAATATATACTTTAAACTTTTGTTATCGTTATATATTTCACACTTTAATCCATACAAATGATGCCTCCAAATTTTTAAAGCAAAAACAACAGCAGCTAATTCCAAATAATGTGTAGGGTAATTTACCTCATGAGTTTTCAACTGTCGTGAAGCATAAGAAATTACCTGATCATTCTTCATTAGGACGCAACCAAGTCCTTTCAATGAAGCATCACTGTAGATAACAAACTCACCATTCCTGGAAGGTAGTGCCAAAACTGGAGCATTCACCAATCTTCTTTTCAATTCCTGAAAACAATCATCACATTATTTTGTCCAGATAAACTTAACACCCTTCCGAGTTAGCTTAGTCATTGGACTAGATAACCGTGAAAAATTTCTAACAAACCTTCGGTAATAGCCTGCCAAACCAAGGAAGCTACGAATCTCAGTTACATTTGTGGGTCTTGGCCAGTATTCCACAAATTTTGTTTTTGCAGGATCAATAGTTATCCCATCTTTAGAAACAATGTGACCAAGGAAAGAAATTTGTTGCAACCAAAACTCAAACTTGATGAATTTCCCATACAATTTATTTTTCTTTTAAGGTTTCCAAGATAACCCTTAAATGTCTTTCATGCTCCTCTTTACTTTTAGAAAAACCAAAATATCATCAATGAAAACCACCACAAACTTATCCAAGAACTCATGGAAAATTCTATTCATTAAGTCCATGAATATAGTAGGTGCATTGGTTAGCCCAAAAGGCATTACTACAAATTCATAATGGCCATATATTTTATGGAACATGGTCTTCAGAATGTCTGCTTCCTTTACCTTCAGTTGATGGTACCCCGATCTCAATTCAATCTTTGAAAAATACTGAGCTCCCTGGAGCTGATCAAACAAATCATCGATATGAGGCAAAGGATATTTGTTCATAACAGTGATATTATTCAAGGCTCTATAATCAATGCAAAGTCTCATAGAACCATCTTTCATTTTAAAAAATAAAACAGGAGCACCCCACGATGATGTGCTAGGTCGAATGAAACCATTCTCTAATAAATCTTGAAATTGCTCCTTCAACTCTAAAAGTTCAATTTGAGCCATTCGATAAGGGGGTTTTGAAATTGGCTTAGCATCAGGAACTAAGTCAACAGTAAACTCAACTTCCCGATATGGTATTATTCCAAGCAACTCATCAGGAAAAACATCAGGATACTCATTTACCACTGGCACATCATTAATCTGAACAGTTCCTTTATTCTCAATGATGTGTGAAAGGTAAAATTCATTTCCATCTTTTACAAGTTTCTCGGCCTCTTGATAAGTTATCAACAGTAAGGGTTCATTCTTGTACACAAACTGAAAGTCTTTCTGAAAAGAAACTTCTTTAGCTCTACAGTAAATCTTAGCATGGTAAATAAAGAGCCAATCCATACCCAGGATGACATCAAACTCTACTAGAGGTAGAACAATAAGGTTTTCAAGTAGGTTCTTTCCACATATAAGGATAGGAAGATTCTTATAAATTCTTTTTGCCTCAACATTCCCCCTAGGTGTTTTTACCAAAAGTTCAGGAGTCATTTCTTGAGATGGTATTCCCATTTTACTAGAAAAGGTTTCAGAGATGAAAGAATGTGTAGACCCCGAATCGAACAACACACTGGCATAATCTGAAAAACAAACAAAGTACCTGATACAACTTCATTTGATGGCCCGACATCTACTGAAGTAGTTGCAAAGGATTTCACCACCCCTTTCTGCTTGTAGTCTAACTGCTTCCCATCACTCAAGCTCTTTGTCGGACACTCATTTGCATAGTGACCCATCTCATTGCACTTATAACATTTCACTAACTGTAAATCAAATTTGGTCTTACCTTCACCTTGATCCTTTTCAGGGCAATCACGATCCTTATGTCCCATATTACCACATCGGTAGCACTTTCCAGAATTCAGAAGACATTCCCCAGCATGCCTTTTGCCACATTTATCACAAACTGGAAACTTAGTTTTCTTACCATCAGACTTTTTTGAAGAATTATTACCTTTCTCATGCCACCTCGGTCTCTTCTTCTGTTGGTTGTTATAGAACACTTGATCATCGGAAAACTCCATTTCTACCTTCTCAGCACATCGAACAAGCTTTTCATAACTTTTAAACTCACGAGAAGCTAATGCCCTTCGATATTTTGGCTTTAATCCTGAGTAAAAATGATTGATTTTACTATCAAGGTCTCGGATAAAATTTGGATCATACCTTGCCAATCGAGTGAACCTTTCTTCATAGGTAGCCACTGAGTCTTCCTCTTTCCTCAATTCCAAGAATTGATTTTCCATCCTAAGTCGAACAGCCTTAGGAAAATACTTCTCAAGAAACATACCTTTGAATTCATCCCAGTCAAGAGCATCAATCTCATCGGCGTCCCTGATATTTTTAACCATAGACCACCACTGATCTGACTCACCCTAAAAACGGTAAATAGAAAGACTAACCTTTTGATTGACTGAACACCCCATGAAATCAAAAATCTTCTCCAGTGCTTTAATCCACCCTTTAGCTAGCATAGGGTCAAATGATCCTCTGAATGATGGGGGATGTTGCCTCATGAAATGTTCCACCACTGACATGTTCCTCTGCGGTTGATCTGGCTGGTCTCGTGCATGGATACCACCACCATTTATCGCTTGAGTCAACTGCTGCATTACTGCAAAAAACTGTTTAGTTCCAATTCCGACCATCTCAGGATGCTGATTCAGAAGGTTATTTCCTTCTGTATGCCTTCCAAGCACTGCTTCCCTATTTCCTCTGCGAAAACCCATTCTGAAAAAACATGTCTTAGATAAAGCAACATGGTAATCTTCAAATGCTATATCATTTCAAAAATATTTTTGGATAATCATTTAATAGGATTCTAACTCCTAAAGTTATCTAAACTGACCTCTGATACCAACTATAAGGCCCCAGCCTTAAACCTTACTTAATCTTGAGTTATTACAAGATTACACATTGAGGATCTTTTCTGGTTTAGAGTTTAGAGAATTAGATCATAAAACTTTCATTACATTCCACAAATAAACAAAGTAGTTACATAAAGATAGTATTCTTCATTCCCATCAATGGAAACATATTTAAAATAAAACATGGATTATTTCCTGACACTTCCTTGACACTATCATCATATCATGTACCTTTCCCTTGACCTGTGAAAAACATTTCAAAAAACTTGGGATGAGCATAAAAAGCTTAGTAAGAGATATAAAAATATGGAAATGAAACATGGGTACATATATACATAAGAATGAAATCATACTTTACCCATAAAACATATGCACTTTAACATACCTCATCAAATCATGAATAAATCATAGAAATCATAAGACATAAAGGTAACTTGAGGCATTCATAACATCCTTACGTAGGGAGTAACCCTATTGGTTACGTTTGGAATACCCATCACAATATATTCCCTAAATCTATTTGGATAAACCATAAAGTTTCACTCCTTCGCGTTACCCAATTCATTAGAGATCTATATCAGGCTCACCCGCCCTTAGTCTATCACGGAACCACCTGTCTTCATAATAATGCCCAAGAACCTCAACATAATCGTATCACATAAAACATGCATAAAGGAAACATAACATTTCCACCTTTCAATCACAAGATATCAATACAACACATTGATATAAAAACATTATGAAAACCATTTTCAATACCAAAATAAAAGAAAATTTAAACATGGTATTTATTTTTCATTTAAAAAGAAGGTATGGCTTGTAGAGGAAGCCAAAACTCAAATAACGGTCACGGCGACGGAGAAGTCGTTGTCGCCGCATACGTACGACAAAAACATTCCCTTTTGTCGTTTAGTAAAACGCTTCGTATAAAAAATATTCCTTTTGGATAATCGTAAAAGTCAACGGGGTTTATACACCGTATAAAAGAAGGTTGTGTATAAAACAAACTATGCCTCAATGAAAGGATATTGAGACGAAGTCCCATACCTCGGGTCCGACTTGACTCAGTCGTTCTTTAATCTACTGAATAATAAACTTGAGTTAATTTCTACTTGTTTAAGAACCTTTTTCAAGTTCATTATTCCTTTTATATCACTTATTTCCATGTCATTAACACTATGTAATTATTTAAGTTAATAACAGTCGTTTTAGCGATCATTGGTACTTGAGTAAAAAATAATCCCTTTATAATTACAAGTTGTTCAGGTACCCATTATATCCATAATGGTATTCATGATGTAGATATCATATATTTCATATATATCCAGTACATTCATGAATTTATAATATGACATAATCATTTAGAGGTAAGAAATGAAATGCACCGTTCATGGAGACGGTAAGCCGTACGTACGCATGAATGCTACTTTCATTTCTATTTCGTATTTTATAGAATGGAATCATAATGATATAAAGGTATATTATAATTCCAGTATAATATCATATATAATATCATAGTTCCATCCTTTATACGTCCCACATATGGTATTTAACGAATGAAATCACTTTGAGGGGGCGGTAGTCCGCACTTCCTTAAATGAAGATATCGCATTTATCCATAATGGAAACCATAAAGGTATGACCAAAAATAAAAATACAGAAGATTAAGGAAAACATAAACATATTATATATCATATATAAATATAGTTACATCTTAATGGCCACCTTTGAAGGTGTTAAAATAATGTTGAACAATCATCGTTTCGGGAGGCATAAATTCACCATCCACGGAAACAGTATGTTCGTTAACCATTAGATGTAGGTGTGTGTAAGTGTAGCTCGAATCCTTATTATAAAAACATCCTAGTATATTGAGGATATTGGAGTTGTTACGAAATAAAAGAATAAAAATAGTTTAGGGGGTTGGAGGAGCAAAATAAAACAAAAGGACTCAAAAGAAGACATTACCTTAAAATCGGGTAACTCCCTTTGGTTTGAGCTCAAAGGCTTCCTTGGGAAGACTTCTGCCCAAAGTGAGGCTTCAAGGAGTAAAATAGGGAAGCGGAGAGACAAAATGGGTAGGGTTTGGCCGAGCAAATGGCTTTGGGAGTGTGGGTAAGGAGGTAGAGGTGGGTGCCTTTTATAAGAGGAGAGGAGGGGCACTCTTGGAAAGTAAAGATAAGTTACTTTATTTTAAAATGAGTTTCGGATTAAAAAGGTCCCACATTGATATAATTCGAGTATAAGGTGATAAGGGTTCGAAATCCACTCATCCAATTAGTTTTTTCCATGTGTAGGTTTTAGATTTTACATTAACTTTCCATTTATTTAAATCGTTAAATAATGAGGTCATCGTTGGATCATCATGATGTCATAAATAATTTAATTTATTTAATGTCTAAAAATTATAAAAAAAAATACTATGATGTAGGAAATCTTTTTATATTTCTAATGAATATTTATAGTCAAAAATCTGAATTGTATAACCCCATATAAAAATTTTTTTAGTAACATAACTCATGTTTGTGTTATTTTTACTTTAACATTAAATAAAAAGTTATTTATGTCATTTCCCAACCAAAGTGGCTCCATGGGGTCCCCAAGTTGACCCATGACTTGTATTGGTCGTCCATGACATATCCAATGAGGGTAGGACATGTTTCAAGCTCATCTCATACTATTAAAACATTATTTTTACCTTAAACTACACTAATTACCACTAATCGCGATTAAAAACATAAAAGTTACTATTCACCAAAAAATTATTTTAATCTCATTGAACCACATTTTACTTATTAATTACAACCATGTATGTCGGATTTTTGAAATTCAAAACACAAAGATGGCAAAATTTCATTTAAACGAAAAATCAGTTTTTATAAGTACCACTTAGTGGTTTCACTATTCCTCAGAAATTGAAGTTTTTCAGAAAATTTCCAAAAATTCACCCTAAGCTATATTTGATACTCAGAATTCAAAAATGAAGTCTACTTTACAAAATTAAAAACATATAATTCACATTAATTAATTTAATAATTAATTCCCGCTGTCATGACAAATAGCGTGTTTTTATGAAACAATAAGTATCAAAAGATTGACACCAGTTTAAGTCCAATTTCAAAGTGAAATTGATTCCAATGACCACCATTGGATAAAATGGTGAAAATATATTCTAATTTCACTTCAAAACCAATTCAAAAGATAATCTAATCATATAAATAAATTAGATTAAAAAGTAGTTTTGATGTAAAATGCAGTATTTTTCACTATTCATTAAAAAATGAACATTGTTTGAAAAATACCAAAAATTTATCCAATGTAAAATTCAATGTCCCAATAATAATGAATATGTTTATTTTGACAAATATAGATTATAGAATTGTCAAAATATTGATTTAAAAAGGGTTTGCCATCAAAAGGTAGTAAAACAATCTTCTAAGAATATTAGTGTATTCCATGCTTAAGATTGGATTTATTTTCATTTTAAGCCTCTAAAACACTATATAATTCATTAATAGACATAGATAAAAATATCTATTATTCATTACTTACTCTGGATGTTACAGTATCAATCCGGAAATCAAGAATAAGATCCTTAGTGTTTCCAAAGCCTAAGGGGGAGTTAGTCATATTCATTATTGCTCATGTGTAAAGGGAGATATGTAACACCCTGACCCCATAAGACCAGAGTCAGTGCATTATTACGTATCATTGTAATGATCACAAAAGATCATGTCTCGAAAGATTGATTAGTTTAGTAGCCTTAGAAGTACTAGATACGTTCATAAGGTTTAAATTACATCATAAAATGGAAAACTAAAACAATTTTGTTTCCATAGACAACAGTGAGATCCCATAGACTATCCCTGATGGTCAGTCATAATATACTTCTTCACATCCTGGGAAAAATAAAACATTGAAAGAGGTGAGTTAAGATGTTCAGTAAGGATAATAATATAGTGGAAACTTTCATAAATAAGAATAAACATTTAAGGAAATGTATATGACTAAAACAAAAAACTTTGAAACTTGAACTTCATCATAATATAGCAAAGATAAAAATAAAATAATTCCATTTACTTATTCACATGGATATTCTACTAGTCGAATAATCACATGCAATATCAATAGCCACTTTCATAATGATGGAATGCATAATGCCATACTTTCATAACCACATAGTCAAAGCCTTGTGCTAATAATACAAACAATATTTTGTCAAGGCCTTATTCCAATACACTAGTTTTTCTCATAAGACCTACAGATGCATTGAGGAGCTATAGCGGGATCCACCCGTCACATACTAAGTCTAATTCATTGCTCATATGAAAATGTTTAAACATAATATAAACATTCGTATTAAAACTAGCATAAGAAATGTCCATACATTATACATAAACCATGAATGGTGTAAAAATAACACATCCACAGTCAAATATATCACAAAACCTTCAATATAATATGGATGTTTTGTATCATAATAAATCAACTTCAAATAAGCTTAAAATACATCAAATGATGTTGACATAGATGAAATCAAAACCTTTTTTAGATAAATATCTCTTTCTATTTTGCAATCATTTAAAAAATAAATTTATTTTGAAAAGATTATTATAATCTTGTAAGGGAAGCTTTGACGATGTTATAACGATGTAAAATAACCGCACCTGCCTTATAAGTTAAAAAAACATTCTTACCTTAATTTTGTCGAAAAGGTCATAAAGTTCCTTGTTTGGAAGCGACAGAAAGATTCTTTTCAAAACTTATAAGGTCAAATAAGGGTATAAATGACTTTACCCCATTATCTAGTAAATAAAAAAAGTGTTTTTAAATACATTTTTAAGAAGCATGGATGTAGATGATAAAGAGGTCCGAGTTGATAATTATGTATAAATAACCTCGGATAATGAAGAGATTGTGAAATTAACCCTTACCTTGAAGTTTTCCATGGTCGAGAGTAGGTTAAACTCTTGTATAATGGTGAAATAATTGTTATTAAATTATACAATAATCATATACATTAATATTATATCATATATGATCTTTTAATATTTCTTTGTTAATAATATTTTAGTATTATCGTCGTTTCGAGTGTTAACTGATTCGTTTTCCTTTATATGCTTTGTTACGTAATTAATGTTTGTTATGGATAGGATGTATCTTATTAATATTATAAGGACATGACCTTAAACATTACATAATATTGAATTAAATGAATAATTCACATTAAGGATCTTTTCAGGATTAGAGTTTTAGAGAATTAGGCCATAACTATTACATTACAACTTGTATATTACAAGTAGACTCTACTATTCAGTATCCATTTTTTTCATAAAATAAAAACTCTTAAAAAGAAACATGTCTAGTTCCATGTTTTAGATAGCATGAATTTTCCTTGATCCCATCCTTGACCCTATTCATCTTTAAGTCCTTTGGAAAACATTTCAAAAACTTGGGATGAGCATAAAAAGCTCATTAAGGGTTATAAAATAAGGAAGGAAAACATTATCCCATCAATATATACAAATCAATGAAACCAAACTTTTCGATCATAACATACCCTTTGAAATCATTAGATTTATGAATAAAACACACAAATAATAAATCATAAAGGTTACTCATGGAATCCATATCAAAATTACATTGTAGCCATCACATCTACATATTGAGTTACACTTGGAATACCCATCACAGTATATTCCCTAAATCTCTTAGGAGAAACATCACGTTTACCTCTGTCACGTTACCCAATGCATTGGAGAGCTATCTCGGGCTCACCGACCCTAGGATTATCACGGAACCACCCGTATACGAAAACAATGCCCAATAACCATAACATAAGCATAACATATAACACATGTATAAAGGAAATATAACATTTCAACATTCCAATATATCAAATCAAGATATTGAAATAAACAATGTTTTATCAAATCGTTTTCAAAACCATTTAAAAAGTGATTTTTGAATCAATGTGTCCCACACCACTTTGAAGCTTTTTAAAAGAATTATAATTTGAAAAAATTAATGTAAATATAAATAAATCCTAATTTTTTTTGAAAACATGGAAATTAATGTGAAATATTTAGAAGAATAAATCATTAAAACATTTAAAACAATCTTTTAGTTAAAGAGTTTTTTTTAACAAAAAGAGAGATGCTTGAATACAAAAAACTGAAGAATAACTTTTAATCAGAACATTATAATATCATGAGAATAAAGGGATTAATGATATAATATTTCAAAGGACAGTATATACACCATATAAGAGTGAATTGGTGCATAACAACAATGAAGTCTCAATGGAAATGTAAATTGAGATAAAATCCCTTATGAAGATGGTATCATTAAATTAAGGATAAATCAATCACATAAATATGTGTAAAAAATATAAATACACCCAATATAAGTGGATATTAAGTGTAAAACAATAAGAGGTCATTCACACATATTCATAGGATGACATATTCAAGAAGTACAAGTTGAACCTGAAGAATTGAAATTGGGTTAAGAGGTTCCCTTGTAAAAATTCGACAGCCTAACAACATCACTTTAAAATTCATAAAATGAGTTGATGAGATAAAAAAGGGGTATCTAATCACTTGGACATAAAGTTTACATCAATTAGGACATATAAGAACATTTCCCAACATAATATGATGTAAATTAAAAGACATAACAAAATGAAGTCTTTTAAAAAGAGGAGGGTGACAGGATCCTTTACCGATTTGGTAACTTACAAAACATACGCCCCATGAAAAAAGTATAATAAAAAAAAGATGTAAATACTCATAAATGAAATTATATTACACAAATATTACAATAATGGGTAGTACATACACCACAAAAAAGTAAATAGTTTCAAATATAGCATGAATCTCACATGAATAAAAAGTGAGACGAAACCCTTTACTACATTGTAATCAACTGAGTCGTATGACCAAAAGTTAATAACCAGAAAATGAATTACGAAATACCATAAATATAATGAGAATAATGATAATATATATATCAAATTTCAGTACACAATACACCACATTCAATGAATAAGTGGCGAACAATGGAAATCTCACGGAATTAAAAATGAGATAAGAAAATCCCTTACAAAAATTCGGCAGCCTAATGACACCACTTAAAAATTATTAAAATGAATTGATGCGAGTAAGAGGGGGTATCTTATCATATGAAAATAAAAATTACAGTATGGTGAATATAAAATAACATCCTCCAACAGAAGAACATGGAGCATAAAAGAAATGACATAAAAGAGAGTACTTGAAAAGAAAGAGAGAGGTCAGATCCCTTACCTTGTGTTCGACTTGACTCGATCGTTCTTTAAACTCCTGAATAATAAACTAAAGTTAATTTATAATTTCTTAAGAACATTTTTAAAGTTTATTATTCCTTTTATATCACTTATTACCATGTTATAAACATTATGTAATCATTTAAGTTAATAATGTTCGTTTTGTCGATATTCGGTACTTGAGTAAAAAATGGACTTCTTATAATTACATGTTGTTCATGTGGTCAAAGGTTCATTATATCCAGAATTATATTCATGATTTAGATATCATATATATCTTATATATCCAGTATATACATGTATTTATAATAGTACATAACATTTAGAGGAAGGAAATGAAATGCACCGTTCATGGAGACGGTAAACCGTACGTATGCATGAACGCTGCTTTCATTTCTATTTATTATTTTAATGTAATTAAAACTTAATGATACATAGGTATATTATATTTCCAGTATAATATCATATATAATATCATTAAATATTTCCTTTATACATCCCACATAAGGCATTAATGAGTCACATCACTTTGAGGGGGCGGTAGTCTACGCTTCCTCAAATGAGATTATCGTATTTACCCACTATGGAAACCATAAAGGCATGCTATAAATGGAAAATAAAGAAGCATACATAAAACATAAACATAATATATATCATATATAAATACAGTTCCATCGTAATGGCCACCATGAGAGGTGGTTGGAGATATTTGAACAATCATTGTTTTGTGCAGCGTTAGTTTTCCATCCAAAGAAACATTACGTTCTTCATCCATTAGATGGAGGTGTGTGTAAGTGTAGTTATAATACTTCTCATAAAAACATCTTAGAATATTTAGGATAATGTTGTTGTTACAAAATAAAGGAATAATAATATTTTAGGGGTAGGAGAAGTAAAATAAAATAAAACAATTTAAGAGAAACCGTTACCTTTTATTTGGGTAACTCCCTTTGGTTTGAACCAAAGGACTTCTTGAAGTGTCTTCTGCCTAAGGTAAGGATTCTAAGGGGAGGATAGAGATGTAGGGAGATTATTTGGGTAGATTTTGGATAAGCCAAATGACTTGAGAGGTGTGAGGAATTGGATAGAAATGGTCTCCTTTTATAAGTGAGAGGAGGGGCTCTTTATGAAAGTGTGAAAATATTATTTTATTATATAATGATATTCGGTTTCAAAAGGTCCAAAAATAATTAAAGATGAAGATAAGATGACTCATGGTAGAAATAAAATCATCCAATCAGAATTGGACATGTTTTGGATAATATTTTAATCATTATAATCTTATTTATTAAAATCATTTATTAATGAGGTAAATACTACATCATTATTGTGTAATAAATAATTTAATTTATTTGATGTCTAAAAATTATAAAAAAATACCATCATGTTGGAAATATTTTTATATTTATAATGAATATTTATAGTCGAAAATATTACATATATTACACCATAAAAAAATTAATTACAAAAATATTTCTGTTAATGTCAATTTTGTCTTTACATTATATTAATTAATCTAAATTGTCATTATCACTCCCAAGTGGCTCAATGGGGTCCCAAAATTGACCCAAAGATTCCCATGGTCGTTAATGACTCAAAAAATAAGGTTTTGACAAGTGTTAAGGTAATTTTGAATTATTATAATATTCTTTTAACCTTGAATTACCCTATTTACCTTTAACCGCGGTAAATAAAAGTTAAAAGTTACTATTCACCAAAAATTATTTTCATCTTAATGAACAAAATTTTACTTCTTGATAACAACCATGTATGTCAGATTTTTGAAATTCAATTCACAGAAGTGGTAAAATTTCATTTAAATGAAAAAGTCAGTTTTTTTAACTACCACTAAGTGGTTTCACTATTCATCAAAAATTGAAGTTTTTCAGAAAAATATAAAAAATTCAACCTAAGCAATATTTGATATTACAAATTAAAAAATGATGTCTATTTTACCAAATGAAAAACATAAACTGTCATTAATTAATTTTAAAATTAATTTCCGTTGTTAAAACAAATAGCGTGTTTTTAAGAAACAATAACTATCAAAACATTGACACTTGTTTATGTCCAATTTCAAAATGAAATTAATTCCAATGACCAACATTGGATTAAATGGTAAAAATATATTCTACTTACACTTTAAAACCTAATTAAAAGATATTATATCCATATAAATAAATTATATTAAAACATAGTTTTGAATTAAAATACAATATTTACACTATTCATAAAAAAATGAACTTTTTTCGGAAAAATTCCAAAAATTTACACAAAGTAAATTTTGATGTCCCCATTCTAAATAAGGATTTTATTTGGTTATATAGAATGTATTAAAGTTTCCAAAACTATATTTAAAAAGGGTTCACCATTAAAAGGCGATAAATCGTCCTTTTCATGTAAATAATGCTTAAAATTAGATTCATTCACATTTTAAGCCTCTAACTTTTATTGGATAAATGTAAATACATTTAACAAAAATGTATAATCATAGTGTATTTAGTTTTTTTCATTATTTCCAATACAATGGCTAGGATTTGCCTACCATTTAAAATAATAATATTATATTATTAGTGTGCAGTGTAAGATTTCAATGAAACTCGTTGTTGCGTATCGAGTAGGCTATCGAACATAGAAACCATTATAAAGTATAATTAATATTTAATTCAAAAATATTAATAAATATGAAATATTTATTATTCTTTATTTACCTGGGATGTTACATCCTTCCCCCTTTTGGGAATTGCGTCCTCACAATTTAAAAAAAAATGGGCTTTAAAACTTCATTGAAAGTCCCACATCTTAAAAAGAGTCAGCAAAACTATCACTTTAAAAGAAATAAAGAGAAGCACAAAGGTCACCCGAGTTAACCCATACTAAGATTCCATGAAAACATGGATATGGAGGAGAATACAAAGGGTCAAGTTCTGATGGTGAGTGTTAGGAAACATGTTTAGGAGAATGTTAAGAACCAGAAAATCACAAACTTGTGATGGGTTAAACAGTATTTGATTCCCCAGTAGGAAAAGTTAACGGACATGTTTTTTGTTTAAAGTTACTATTTGTTGAAGAATTTTTATATGAGATTAACAAAAAACATAAGGAAATATACTTACTTGTCATGTAGACATTTATCTTTTACTATATTTTTAGCACAAACTCATATTTTCTCAAACGATGAATATTCAGGATGACATTTTTTTTCACATTAAGAGCCCTATAATCGACTTCGAGAGAATCACATAATCCACAAAAGATGAACTATTTATTTCCCATGTCTTTAGATATTATATAAAACCAAAACGTTTAGTATAAGATTAGATAATCACCAAAAGGAAAATCCTTTATAAAAATAAATACTACTCTTAATCTCCAAAAGTCAACAAAAATAACCCAAGGTTTAAGAAAGACCATTAAATAAACAGTTATCCTTAAAATTCTTCAATGTAATCCAAACTAAGATTTAAACCCAAATCTATGAAGGATTTAATCACATATTCTTCCAAGGTAAATCTTAACATTTATCTCCAAATAACATCAGTTACTCTTAAAGTCTCATTATGAAAATTAATTAACCTAATCACATATCCTCCATGATAGGTTAATCATTTCCATAGATAATCCAAAATAAACTTATTCCTGATTCATAAGATCATATAACTAAAAATAATCAGTCATACTAACCAGGGACTTCACGAAGTCCAGTGGTAGGTGATAAATACCAGTCACACATTGGTTGTGGGTTCAATTCCCACATCTTTGTTCGAAGCGACGGGTTGTCACACGGTTTGCGTGTTGTCCCTTTTCAAAAACTACATAATTTTATAACATTCCCAAAAGAGATAAATTCATCAAAAACAAACATAAAATATTTTAACCACAAAGTTTATCTAATAACTTTCGTTTTGTATCCCAAAATGTATTAACTGGTAATTGCCTCAAATTCGAGGATCATATAAAACCAAATGGTTCTTTATAACCATAAACACACAAAAAAAGACAATTATTCCTTGAATGAAATTTTCATATATCAAACTTCAGGGTTACACATACTATAAAGAGTCTTCTAATGTAATCCCATCATCAAAAGAGCCTTAATACTTTTAAGCATTTCACCATCCTGAAATCTACCATAACTCTTGAATCCCTAATATGTTGACCTCTTTCTCATTCAACATTCTTCAGGATCCATTAACCATTCTTTACCAACTTATTCTGAAATACTTCTTTCCTACAAAAAAAATCATGAATCATATCCTTAGATTTCAATAATAGTAAAACATATGTTATGAAATAATCTATAGCTTTCATTGGTCATTGTCAGTTTCTTTATCCTCAATCGGAATGGTATTAGGTATTTGTAAATGAATATTTGTACAATCCTGGTGATCCCATTCCTGAAACTTCTTCATAGGACATGTGTTTTCATAATTACCATTCTCACCACATTTAAAACATTCAATTGATCCTTTAGAAAGAACTTCTTTCCCTTTCCTGGAGTCAACTAGATGCTTTATTTTTTCATGGAAGGTTCTTTCTTTATAACCTTCATTTCCACATCTATAGCATCTTTCCGTACCTTTGAAACATTTTCCCATGTGTTTCTTTCCACATCTTTGACACATTGGTTTTTAAACATACATACCTTTATGATTATTACCTGAACATCCGTAGGGATTTGTTTCTCACATATATGATTCCTTATAAAGATCACTAAGGTTCAGGTGGTCAATCATGACTCCAGATAGTAGTTCGATAATAACCACAAGTGTTCTCATTGCAGCTCCCATATCATTCAGTTGCTTGTTCATAAAATCGTCACAGTTTTATTCACATCCACTGTTACTTTGGTGCCTGCTAGATCCATCCATTTACTATAACCAAAAACGTTAGTGTGAGTATATTAGTAAAATCATCATATAATATATTATGAGGAGGGTAAACACTAAGATATACTTATTCATGTTATCTTAAACATCATTCAATTTATAAAAATAACTATGAATCTTTCTAAAATTCTAACCATTATGGTAATTTCAATTATGATTAAATTGTACCCTAACCCATAAAGTTATCTAAACCGACCTTTGATACCAACTATAAGGATCCGACATTAAACATTACATAATATTGAATTAAATGAATAATTCAAATTGAGGATATTTTAAGGTTTAGAGTTTTAGAGAATTAGGCCATAAATATTACATTACAACTTGTATATTACAAGTAGACACTACTACTAAGTATCTATTTTTTTTATAAAATAAAAACTCTTAAAAGGAAACATGTCTAGTTACATGTTTTAGACAGACTTTTTCTTGATCCCATCCTAGAACCTATTCATCTTTAAGTCCTATGGAAATTTTTTCAAAAACATGGGATGAGCATAAAAAGGTCAGTAAGGGTTATAAAATAAGGAAGGACAACATTATCCCATCAATAAATACAAATCAATGAAACCATACTTTTCAATCATAACATACCCTTTGAAATCATGAGATTTATTAATAACAAACACAAATCATAAATCATAAAGGTTACTTATGGAATCCATATCAAACTTACATTGTAGCTATCACATCTACATAGGGAGTTACACTTGGAATAACCATCACGATATATTCCTTATATCTCTTAGGAGAAACATCACGTTTACCTTCATCACGTTACCCAATTCATTAGAGAGCTATCTCAGGCTCACCCACCTTAGGTTTATCACGGAACCACCCGTATACGAAAAAAATGCCCAATAAACATAACATGAGCATAACATATAACACATGTATAAAGGAAAGATAACATTTCCACATTCCAATATATCAAATCAAGATATTGAAATAAACAATGTTTTATCAAATCATTTTCAAAACCATTTAAAAAGTGATTTTTGAATCAAAGTGTCTCATACCACTTTGAATCTTTTTAAAATAATTATCATTTGAAAACATTAATTTCCATATTAATAAATCCTAAAACCCATTTTGAAAACATGTAAATTAATGAGAAATATTTAGATGAATAAATCTTTAAAACATTTAAAACAATATTTTAGTTAAAGATCTTTTTTAACAAAAAGAGAGATGATTGAATACAAATAATTGAAGAATAACCTTTAATCAGAACTTTATAATATCATGAGAATAAAGGGATTCATGATATAATATTTCAAAGGACAATATATACACCATATAAGATTGAATTGGTGCATAATAATAGTGAAGTCTCAATGGAAATGTAAATTGTGATAAAATACCTTATAAAGGTGGTATCCTTAAATTAAGGATTAATCAATCACATAATTATGTGTGAAAAATATAAATACACCCAATATAAGTGGATATTAAGTTTAAAACAATCATATTTCATTCACACATATTCATAGGATGACATATTCAATAAGTACAAGTTGAACCTGAAGAATTGAAATTGGGTTAAGAGGTTCCCTTGTAAAAATTCGACATCCTAACGACATCACTTTAAAATTAAGAAAATGAGTTGATGAGATAAAAAAGGGGTATATAATCAATTGTACATAAAGTTTACATAAATGAGGATATATAAGAACATATACCAACAAAATATTATGTAAATTAAAAACATAAAAAAATGAAGTCTTTTAAAAAGAGGACGGTGAAAGGCTCCTTTACCGATTTGGTAACTTAGAAAACATACGCCACATGAAAGAAGGATCATAAAATGAAAATTTAAATACTAATAAATGAAATTATATTACACAAATAGTATAATCATGGGTAGTACATACACCAAACAAAAGTAAATAGTGGAAAATATAGCATGAATCTCACAGGAATAAAAAGTGAGATGAAACCCTTTACCACATTGTAATCAATTGAGTCGTATGACCAAAAGTTAATAACCACCAAATGAATAATAGAATACCATGAATATAATGAGAATAATGAGAATATATATATCAAATGGAACTACACAATACACCACATGCAATGAATAAGTGGCGAATAATGGAAATCACACAGAATTAAAAATGAGATAAGAAAATTCCTTACAAAAATTTGGCAGCATAACGATGCCACTTAAAAATTATTAAAATGAATTTATGAGAGTAAGAGGGGTTATCTAATCATATGAAAATAAAAATTAAAGTATGCTGAATATAAAATAACATCCTCCAACAAAAGAACATGGATCATAAAAGAAATGACATAAAAGAGAGTACTTGAAAAGAAAGAGAGAGGTCGGATCCCTTACCTCGTGTCTGACTTGACTTGATCGTTCTTTAATCTCCTAAATAACAAACTAAAGTTAATTTATACTTGCTTAATAACATTTTTAAAGTTTATTATTCATTTTATATCACTTATTAAGATGTTATAAACATTATGTAATCATTTAAGTTAAAAATGTTTGTTTTTGTCGATATTTGATACTTGAGTCAAAAATGGACTTCTTATAATTACATGTTGTTCATGTGGTCAAAGGTTCATTATATCCAGAATGATATTCATGATTTAGATATCATATATATCCAGTATATACTTGTATTTATAATATTACATAACATTTAGAGGTAAGAAATGAAATTCACCGTTCATGGAGATGGTAAGCCGTACGTACGCATGAACGCAGCTTTCATTTATATTTCTTATTTTAATGGAATTAAAACATAATGATACATAGGTATATTATAATTACAGTATAATATCATATATAATATAATTAAATCTATCCTTTATACATCCCACATAATGCATTAATGAGTCACATCACTTTGAGGGGGCGGTAGTCCACGCTTCCTCAAATGAGATTATCGTATTTACCCACTATGGAAACAATAAAGGCGATCTATAAATGGAAAATACAGAAGCATAAAGAAAACATAAACATAATATATATCATATATAAATACAGTTCCATCGTAATGGACACCATGAGAGGCGGTTGGAGATATTTGAACAATCATTGTTTCATGAGGTGTTATTTTTCCATCCACAGAAACATTATGTTCTTCATCCATTAGATGGAGGCGTGTGTAAGTGTAGTTAAAATAATTCTCATAAAAACATACTAGTATATTGAGGATATTGTTTTTGTTACAAAATAAAGGAATAAAAAGAGTTTATGGGTTGGACAAGTAAAATAAAAGAAAACAATTTAAGAGAAACCGTCACCTTTAATTTAGGTAACTCCCTTTGGTTTGAACCAAAAGACTTATTGAAGTGCCTCATGCCTAAGGTAATGCTTCTAAGGGGAGGAGAGGGATGTATAGAGATTAATTGGGAATATTTTGGATGAGCCAAATGTCTTGAGAGGTTTGAGTAATTGGATAGAAATGGTCTCCTTTTATAAGGGATAGGAGAGGCTCTTTAGGAAAGTGTGAAAATATTATTTTATTATATAATGATATTCGGTTTCAAAAGGTCCAAAAATAATTAAAGATGAAGATAATATGACTCATGGTAGAAATAAAATCATCCAATAATAATTGGACATGTTTTGGATAATATTTTAATCAATATAATCTTATTTATTTAAATCATTTATTAATGAGGTAAATACTGCATTATTATTGTGTCATAAATAATTTAATTTATTTGATGTCTAAAAATTATAAAAAAATACCATGATGTTGGAAATATTTTTATATATCCAATGAATATTTATAGTACAAAATATGACTTATATAACACCATATAAAAATTAATTACAAAAAGGTTTTTGTTAATGTCAATTTTGTCTTTACGTTATATTCATTAATCTAAATTGTCATTATCACTCTCAAGTGGCTCAATGGGGTCCCAAAATCAACCCAAAGATACCCATGGTAATTAATGGCTCAAAAAATAAGGTTTTTACAAGTTTTAAGGTAATTTTGAATTATTATAATATTATTTTAACCTTGAATTACCCTATTTACCTTTAACCGCTGTAAATAAAAGTCAAAAGTTACTATTCACCAAAAATTATTTTCATATTAATGAACCAAATTTTAATTCTTGATAACAACCATGGATGTAGGATTTTTTAAATTCAATTCACAGATGTGGTAAAATTTCATTTAAATGAAAAATTCATCTTTTTTAACTACCACTAAGTGGTTTCACTATTCATCAAAAATTGAAGTTATTCAGAAAAATACCAAAAATTTAGCCTAAGATATATTTGATATTAAAAATTCAAAAATTATTTCTATTTTACAAAATTAAAAAAATAAATGTGACATTAATTAATTTTACAATTAATTCCCATTGATAAAACAAATTGCGTGCTTTTAAGAAACAATAACTATCAAAAGATTGACACTTGTTTCTGTCCAATTTTAAACTGAAATTAATTATAATGACCAACATTGGATTAAATGGTAAAAATATATTCTAATTACACTTTAAAACCAATTGAAAAGAAATTATAACCATATAAATAAATTATATTAAAACAAAGTTGTGAATTAAAATACAATATTTACACTATTCATAAAAAAATGAACTTTTTCGGAAAAATTCCAAAAAATCACACAAAGTAAATTTTGATTCCCCCAATCTAAAGAAAGATTTTATTTGGTCATATAGAATGTATTAAAGTGACAAAAACTATATTTAAGAAGGGTTTTCTATTAAAAGGAGATAAATCGGCCTTTTCATGTAAATTATGATTAAAATTAGATTCATTCACATTTTAAGCCTCTAACTTTTTTTTGGATAAATGTAAATACATTTAACAAACATGTAGAGTCATATTGTATTTAGTTTTGTTCATTCCTGCCAATACAATGTCTAGTACTTGACTACCATTTAAAATAATAATATTATATTATTAGTGTGTAATGTAAGATTTCAAAGAAACTCGTTGTTGCGTAACGAGTACGCTATCGAACATAGCAACCCTTTTAAAGTAAAATTAATATTTAATTCAAAAATATTAATAAATATGAAATATGTATTATTATTTATTTACATGGGATGTTACAAATATTCATAATGATATTAAGTTTTTAAACATTATTTTTAATCATCTAATGAAAATTATTCTTGAATGGATACGATGGGGAATAAATCTCATCGCGTTCGTAGAGACGGTAATCCGTATGTATGAATGAGTGAAAATATGATTCTTTTGATATTAAAATAATATATAATTGGATGGTATATCATATATAAAGAATCATTATCATGTTATATTTATTATTTACATTAATTACACATCATTATTATACCCATCCAAATAATAATGTATTGAATAACAATTACACCACGACGTGGCGATGGTAAGCCATACGTACACATGTATGGTGACATGTCATTCAAAGGATGGATAGAATAATTAATTTGGTTGTAAAATTTTTATAATAAAATCACAGTATATAGAAGATAATGGAGTTATTATTTTAGAATGGAAACAAAAAAGAAAGATGAAGTGGAAGAAAAAAGGAACTTGAAAGAGGTGATGAAATATTTACCTCTTCTTCGGGTTCTTTCTTTTGATTTGATAAAAAGGGCTATTTAAGATGGATTTATGACTAAAGGAAGGCCCCTAGGATTAAGGTAGGACAGTTGATAGGGTATTTGGGCAGGGTTTGGCTGAGCCAAATGGCTTTGAAGGTGTGAATTAGAGAGAAGGGGGAGTGCTCTTTTAAAGAGGGGTGAGGGGAACCTTAGAAAAAGCTAGAAATATTATTTTATAATAAAATAATTTTAGGTTTATAATGGCTTAAAAATGTATTTTTAAAAGGATAAGGTGGTTATGGGTCGAAAACAATCAACCAATAGGTTTTATATAGGTTTGGGTCACTTTATTAACTTTATCTTTTAGATTTAACTCTTAGTTAAATAGTTTGACATTACCAGATATCTTTGTATTTTTATATTATATGGTTAATAAACTTACTATATACTTTCAATAGAACCAAAAGTTGTTCAATAATGATACACCTATAATTATATAAGTCTTTTTTCCAAACCTTATATTTTTAGGAATATAATATCAATTAATAATATAATATTTGTTTTAAAAAATCTTTTTTGTCAATTTTGACACTATTGGGTATTTTGTTTTTACTAAATTCATAACAGCATTATTACTTCGAAAATAATTCATCTAACCAACCCTAATATGTCATATTAACCTAGAAAATTAGTGGAATTCATAAAAAGTCTCAAATTGCATTTATTTGGATATTTATAATATCAATTATTTTAATATTTCATTAATTAGGTAATTACTACATCATCATTGTGTCATAAATAAAATAAATTATTTAATGTTTAAAAAATATAAATAAAATAAAATTATATAGGAAATATTTTTATCTTTCTAATGAATATTTATAGTCAAATTTATCTTATGTGTAACCCTATATTAAAAATTTTTTAGTTATTAAACATTGAATTTAACACTTTTTACTCTTCTTTGAATTAAATAATAATAAATGTCCTAATCTAATACAAGTGGACCTAAAGGATCATATTTTATTCCTAAGGTTGTGTTTGTTTTAACTACACTTATCCAATAGAATTTGGACATGTGTTAGGTTAATAATAATATAATTTTTACCCATAATTACCCTATTTACTTTTAACCGTGGTAAATAAAAGTAAAAAGTTACTATTCAACAAAAAATTATTTGCAACTTATTGAACAACATTTTAATTACTGATATCAACTGTGTCTCTCAAAATTTTCAAATTAAACTCACAGAAGCGGTAAAATTAAGTTTAATGTAAATTTGCAAATACTCCTAGGAGGTGGGTAAAAGGCGGTAAAAAGTTCAATAAATTTTTTATGTATCTAAAATTATTATAAAATGACTCCAATGAATTAAAATAAACTTATATAGGTATTACGTATCTATTTTGACCTAAAATTAATTTAAATAAAATATATAATTATTTAAATAAAAATTCGGTTTTAAACTATAACTCAGTGGTTTTCACTATTCATCAAAAATTGAAAGTTTACAAAAAAATACAAAAAATTTACCCTAAGATAATTTCAATATTCCAAATCCAAAAATGAAGTCCATTTTGAAAGATAAAATTTATAAAATTTTAAAAAGTGGGTATTACTTTTCATAACAGTTAGTTTGATTGGTTGTGGTGTGTGTTAGAACTTAAAGTTGCGTACACCCCACGCTATTATATTATTCAAAGAGAAGCGTACCATGGAAGCTTGGGGTGTTACAAGATAAGTTTTATTTACAAGTCCATAAAAATTCTAAGTCCTTATATTATTTTTCTCTTTTTCGTTAGGATGTTTGTGCTTTCGAAAAATAGTGAGATTATTGAGTCAATAAGGTTTCCATATGACTTTTTCCATTCCTTCATGCTTGGGGGATATTCTTGAGTCAATAAGATTTCCTTATGACTTCTACATTCTGACATATTTTTAAAATCACAAACACCCCATATTAAGGAAAATTTCATTTTCCCTAAGATTTCCCATGATAAGGAAAATTTTACTTCCCAAGAAAAATTTATTCTTACATGTTTTTCATTGTTCATATTATAAACTTACTCATTTTAATTCTAAGTATAAAATTCGGTTTCACATCTAAAACCTCAGAATCCTATAAATACTTAGATATAGAGAATTCTGTTTTCAGGATCTTAATTCTGGTTCCGTCTTCTCTAAATTCAGACTTTGAACATTCTGAGTTCAGACTCCGAGTTCTCTAAATTCAGACTCCGAACATTTAAAAGTTCAGGTTCTGAGTTCTCTGAATTCAGACTCCAAAATTCCTTAGTTTAGACTCCAAGTTCTCTGAATTCAGACATCAAACATTATAAGTTCAGACTCTAAACTCTTAAGAATTCAAACTCCGAATTTCCTTGAAATCCAGACTCTGGAATTCAATAGAATTCAGATTCCGAATTCCTTTGAAGATAGAATCCGAATATCTATGTGTTATAGACACCGAATGGTTTTTTAGTTAGACTTCGAACTTTTATTTTCCTTAAATTCCGAAAAATTAATTTGGTCAAGTAACCATACTTTTTCTTACACTTGTTTGAGCTATAAAATGATGTCGTGTATTCATTTACTAACTAACCGTTGTTTGAGTGACACGTATACAGGTCCCTCCGAAATTCATGGAAAAGATATGACCGTTGGAGGAGGGAGCCGACTATTGATGTTGTACCTATAAATAAGAGCTCATTTGAATGATCTCAGAACTTTTTGAAGACTAAATTTTTACAGAACTTACTTACATGCGGTTGAAGTGATTTCTAGAGAGAGAGGCTCTTATAAACTCTCAGTCTTTGTGCAGAAAGTATGAACGGCTTGTTCAAACTTTGCTTTTTGTAGAATTGCTTCTTCTAGAGGTGTGATTTCTTTAAAATCAGAGACTTCGGGTTGTGAAGTCAGAGGTGCCAATTTCCTTACAAATCGAGGGCTTGCAAGAATATTAAGACAGATACCGATCTTCAGATTGAGGGCTTACCTGGGTTCGGGTAAGATAGACTTTCTTGAAAGTATAAATCAAGAGACCTTTATCCAAGGTTGTTGGATACCCTACTCTTTGGGTTAAAAGATTTCTATACTTGTCACTTGTATTGTTTCAAGTTTGTTTTCCACTGTAATTTTGATTGTTTAGGAAATTATAACTATCTTATTCTTCCTTACTCTTGTACTCTGATTGAATAGGATTCTATATGCTTTAAGATAGAATATTTTTTGTTGTAAACTTTTCTTAAGTTTCTTTTCCGGAATCACATTTCCGAAATCTATTAAGTTTTTAGAACTAGTTTCATTTCTGGAACAATATTTCCAGAATCTCATTTTCGGAACTACATTTCCAGAATCAAGCAATTTAGTAGAACTAGTAGGTGTTGTGAATTTTGTTTATACAAAATTTCATTAAGGAATTTTTAAAGTATACAATTCACCCCCTGCTTGTATATTGAGCATCCACATCTTAGATTCGATACTACAATCAATATCATATATATCCTTCAATCGATCCTATACTTCTTTATTAACAATATCACAAGAATGGATACTATTTCCTATGAGAAAAAATATCTTTCTCAAATGATTGAGTCTAAGGAAAAGATACAATAACCTGACCTTAAACATTACATAATCCAGTAAATTCTTTTATAATTTTCTTATTTATATTCCCAAATATCCTTTATTTTAGAGTTTTATAAATTTAGGACATACTTCACACATATCAATCCATAAGCATAAAAAGTGTATAATACTAAACCAATATCCATTTTTCTCACAATACAAATGTTTTTAACAAAAACATAAAATCTATTCATGAAAATTCTTTATAACATTCATCGTCACTTCTCCTTTTCTCGTATCCATCCTAAAACCCTATGAAAAATATTGTAAAACTTTTGATGAGAAAAAATATCTTAGTAAGGGATATAAAAATAATTAGAGAAAACATTAGTACATGAATTCGAATAATCATATGAAATAATTTTCAAAAATATATACTTCTCACCCAATAAGTATCATATAGTTTCTTTGTGAAAACAAAAGATTTCCATAAACCATAGAGAACATAAATAATAAAATAAAGGTAACTTTGGGAAATAATTACTTAATATTTCAACCCTTGCAGCAAACTTATGATTTATAACCCTCGTGACTACCTTACAATGAAACCCTCACGACTACCTTATAGTGTAACCATCACATTTACACTTAGAGTAATCATACAACTGACCACCAAATTAAACATACCTAATGAATTGGAGGGAGATATAGGTCAAAAAATTCATCATAAAAAATTACAAATAATCATAACATAATCATACAAGAAGAATAATTTCATAAAAACATCCCTTTTGGATTTTATAAAAATATAAGTTTAAAAGAGGATTTGAAAAGAAAGGTCCCTTAAAAATATCATATAATTAAAGTTAAAATTATTTGAATGAAAGGAATATGTTTTTACATTACAAATACACATAATTTAAACAAAATAAAATACAAAAATAATCTTATTACTACCTAATTAATGAAGTATATGGTTAACCTAAAGAATGGAAATTGAGTTAAGAATCCCTTACCTTGTGTTTGTCATACTTAAAACGTGTTAAAAACTCCTATATAATTGTTTAAAGAGTGTTATTAATATATTAAAAGACCATATTAAAGTTAATAATTATATATATGATATTATTATATGATCTTTCAACCCATTTATTAAAAATTGTTTTATTATTTTCATTGTTTCAGGTGCATTTATTACAAGATTTCCATGGTTGGTTTATTATGGATTTTGCTGTCAGAAGAAAGAACAACTCCAGAATTCAAATTAAATTTTATTAATGAAATTTAAGAATATTAAATTATCTTATGTATCATTTTTATGTGGTATTATTATTAATATTTAGATAAAAAGTTAGTGATGAGAATTAGTTTTTTTGGTGAATTTTGATCATTATGACCCACTTTTGTTTTATTAATTAATATTATGCATAAAAACTGGTTCCAAAACATAATATAACATATAAAATGTATAATAAAATAATATTTAACCATATTAATAGTTACACAATCAAATATTAAGGAATTAATGGAAATTTAAAACCCATCGTCCACGATGTCGGTAAATCGACACATCACGGACGATGTTTTCTATTTTTAGAATAAAAGGGAGAGGAGAATAAGTATGATGATGAAATTTTCAATAAATAAGGAAAAATTATAGTATATATATGATACAACAGTTTTAATGCCTCTTGGATAATGGTAGGTGAATAGAGTATAGTAAAATAAAAATAATTAAAAGAGAATAAAAGAAAATGAAATAGGATTTTTACCTCTTGAGTCCTTCTCCTTGAGAACCTCATTATGGACCTTGTTTTTGGACTTTTGATGAGACAAGAAGGTATTGGTCATTTGGAAGAGGCTTTGTAAGGGAATTGGAAAGAAATTAAGAAATATACAAGGATTTTAGGTGTGAGGAGAACAAGTGGAAAGGGGTGGTATTTATAGTGGTGGGGAGGGGTGTTTTCTCATTATTATATTCATTAGTTTATTAATTTGTCTCAAGACTATGAATAGTTTCATAATTATCATAAAATATGTTAAAATAATTATGTATAATTCTATATTTTGGGCTTACACAATCCTTACATCATCTATGACTCCATAAATCATGTATTTATCTTATATCATTAATTATTCTATTTTACTATTCACTAAAAATACACGTATTTCATAAAATTACCAAAAATTCACCCCAACCATTTTTTAACATGTAAAATTAAAAAATAAACTCCATTATTTTAAAATAAGTTTCTAAATTTTATTAATATATGTTTTAACTAAAATCATAATTTATTCAAAAAATACAAATTTTAAAATTATGCCTAACTTTGTAACACTTTGAAAAATCAATTAAAGTCTCATAAAATTATCTTATAATAATAAGACAAAATAAATAATTTATGGATCTATTTTATGAAATTAAATTTTCTTTTAAACCCTTAAATTTATTATAAAGTTTTAATTAAATATTTATTACTTAAAAATTACCAACACTTAATTTATCATTTCCAAAACATTTATTTACGTATTACATGATATAAATATATCATTATTAAACTTATAAGATAATTTTTTCATTTATACTATCACAGGTGAGGTTACTATTCTATTGGAAAAATTACTATTCGTAATTGTCATATTACTATTCCTAAGGCGAATTTACTATTCCATCAGTATAAATTACCAAATTTATATAAATATCAATTATTTCATCAAAAATTTATAATGAATTTAAATATTTAATTCTAGAATAAAAAATTAATTTATAAGTACCTGGATTGTTACGTTCTCCCCACCTTCGGGAAATTATGTCCTCATAAATTTTATTTACTTATTAAACAAGTGAGTGTAACTTTCCCTCATAGAATTTTCAGATTACCATGTTTCTTCTTCAACTATGTGGTTTCTCAACAAAACCATAACCTTTTGAATTACCTTATTCCGCAATAATTTATCTCTAGGATCAAGAATCTGAACAATATTTTCTTCATAAGAAAGATTATCTTCCAACTTAACTACTTATAGGCTCAAAAAATTATATGGATTTGGAACATACTTTCTCAACATAGATACATGAAACACATTGTGTACCTAAGATAAACTCAGAGGAAAAGCTACTCGGTAGGTGACTGGTCCAAAAATATCTAGAATTTCATATGGTCCAATGATCAGTGGACTTAGATTTCCTTTCTAACCAAAATGCCTTGAATTTTCCCATGGTGGGATTCTAAGAAATATATGATCACTTACCTCAAAAGAAAAAACATTCCACCTATTATCAGTATAAATTTTCTTCCTACTATGAGCTATCCTCATGTGTTGATGGATCATCTTAACTTTCTCAGTCAGTTCCTCTACTAATTCTGGTCCTATCAACTTCCTTTCCCCAACTTCATCTCTAAATGTTGGAGTTCTACACTACTTCCCATATAATTCTTCAAAATGTTCCATATATGTACTAGAATTAAAACTATTATTATAAGAAAACTCAACTAAATAAAGATGTTGATCGCAACTTTCTGTGAAGTACATTGAACAAGATCAAATAATATCCTCTAATGTATGAATTGTTATCTCAGTCAACCCATAATATTGACAATTACTGGTTGTTCTGAAATACAATTATGTGCTCAATTAATTATGAAGGCCTTTCCCAAAGTTATAAGTAAACCTGGGATCATGTTCATATAAAATGGAAAGAGGAACTCCATGTGACCTGAAAATATCTTTGAGGTACAATCGAGAAAGATGATTCAAAGACATATTATCTTGAATAAGAAGAAAATATGAATATTTAGTCAGTCGATCAATAATAACCCAAATCAAATTGTAACCTAGATAATTATTTGAAAGTCCCACCATGATGTCCTTAGATATATTTTCCCATTTCCACTCTTGCACTGGAAATGACTGAAGAATCCCTTTTGGTAGTTGTCACTCTGCTTTAACTTGTTTTCATGTCAAACATTTCACGGTAAAATCTGCAATATCTTTTTCTATTACATCCCACCAGTAATAATTCTGAAGGTCTCTATACATCTTAGTACTACCATGATAAAATGAAAATGGAGAACTATGAGCTTCACACAAAAATTCTTTCTTCAGTCAGGAATCACAAGGGACACATAGTCTCTTCCCAAATGTCAAAACACAATCTTTATCAATGATAAATTTGGTCAGCATACCACCTTTAACAAATTTTAAATTTTTATGTAACTCACCATATTTCTTATGTGCTTTCTTAGTTATGTATGATAGAGATGACTATACTGAATTTGGAAACAAAATAGATGAATTTACTGCACCAACAAATTCCAAGAAAAAAAATCATCAAATCATTAATCAAGGGGTCTTGTTCCAAATGTAACATGGTTAATGATGCATGATGTTTTTGAATAAAGACATTATCCAATTTGTTTTCTTTTCTAGGATAGTAATTTATAATGAAATCATAATACTTTATATAAGTTAAATCCATATTCTCTACCTCATGTTTAATTCATACTAGGTGAATATATACTTCAAACTTTTATGGTCAGTATATATTTAAAATCAGGATTTTTATAAATGATGCCTCTAAATTTTCAAATTGAAAACCACAGAGCTAATTCAAAATCATGTTTGGGATAATTTAACTCATGAGGTTTTAGTTGTATTGAAGCATAAGGGATTAAATAATCATTCTACATCAGAACACAACCAGTTCCCTTTAATGAAGCATCATTGTAGATGAAAAATTCCCCATTTTAGGAAGGCATGGCCAAAACTGGAGCATTCACCAATCTATTCTTCAGTTTTTTAAAACAAAAAAAAAACAAATTATTATATCCAAATAAATTTAACCCATTTTTATGTTAACTTAGTCAGTGGGATAGATAAATGTGTAATTTTTTTAACAATCCATTAGTAATAACATGATAATCTAAGAAAAATATGAATCTCTATAACATTTGTAGGTCATGGCCATTAATCAATCACTTTTCTGGTAGGATAACTATTATTTAATCATTATTTACAATGTCCCCAAGAAAAGAAATCTGTTGCAACTAAAAATAACATTTTCTAAATTTTCTGTATATTTTTTTTTCTTTTATATTTTTTTAATACAGTTCTTAAATGTTTTTCATGATACTCATAACTTTCATAAAAGACTAAAATTTCATAAAAAAACTACTAAAAAATCATTCAAATATTCACGGAATATTCTATTCATAATATCCATGAATATAACAGGAAAATTTATGAAAAAAGGGCATAAAAAAACTCTTAATTTTTATATCTGGTATGGAAAGCTATTTTTTTGGATGTCACCTCCTTCACCTTCATCTGATAGTACCCAAATCTCAAGTAAATCATGAAAAAATATTGAACTCTCTGGAGTTGATCTAAAAAATTACCAATATAAAGAAAAGGATACTTATTATTAACATTAATGTTATTAAAATCTCTATAATAAATTAAAATATCCATGGAAATATCATTATTTTTAATGAAAAAACATTCATACCACATGGTGAAGTGTTAGGATGAATTAATCATTTACCAAGAAAAGACTATAACTAATTTTTCAATTCAAGAAGTTCCACCTGATCCATTTTATAAGGGTGTTTTGAAATTGAGTTAACATATTGAACCAAGTTAATAGTAAATTCAACTTATTAATTAGGAAAAACACTAGGAAACTCATCAATAAAAACATCTAGGTATTCATTTACTACTGGAACATCATTAATCTGAACAGTTACCTTGTTTTCAACAATATGAGCAAGATAGAATTCATTCACATCTTTTAATAGTTCCTCATCTTCCTGATATGTTATCATTTTTATGGATTCATTCTTTTATACAAATTTAAACCCTTTCTAAAAACAACTTTTTTATCTCTATAATCAATCTTAACATGATAAACAGAAGGGAAATTCATACCCATAACGAAATAAAAATATATTAAGGAAAAAACAAAAAGGTTTGTAGGTAATGTATTTGAACATAAAACTACAGTAATATTCTTATAATTACATTTTTCTATAATATTTATCCCTTGTGTTTTAACTATAATGTACGGTCTCATTTTTTGAGGTGAAATTTCCAATTTACCAGAACGTTTTCCAGAAATAAAGGAATGTGTTGACCACATATAAAATAATACATGAGAAAAATCTAAGTAAACAAAGTACCTAGTACCACTTCATTGGATGGCCTGATATCTATTGATGTAGTCACAAAGGATCTCACTGCACCTTTATTCTTATAATCTGGCTATTTTCCATCATTTGGATATTTATTTGGGAAGATATTTTCACAATGACCCATATCATCAAATTTAAAACACTTAATAGTTATCTTATCATAATTAATATTAAGAAAATTTTCCTTAGAATCTCAGTCCATATGTCCAAACTTACCACATCGAAAACACTTCTTAGTTTTTTTAATGAATTCCCCAAGGTTCTTTTTACCACACTTTTCACAAACTGGAAACTGGACTTTCTTACTATCATAATTCTTTGATTTATTCTTAACTAACACTTTCCATATATAACACTTCTTCTTATTGTTATCAAAGTTCACATGATCATCAAAAAACACTATTTCTACCCTATCAATACATCAGATTTGTTTCTCATAACTCTTGAATTCACATGAATCCAATGTCCGTATTTATCTTTACTTCAATCTTGAGTAAAAATGATTCATTTTTCTATCAAGATCCCAAATAATATTTGAAGCGTACATTGATAATCGGTTGATGTTTTCTTCACAAATGAATACTGAATCCTCTTATTTTTGTTTCAATTCATGTAATTTATTGTCCATCCTAATTTTAACCACCATAGGAAAACATTTTTCAAGGAAAATATTTTTTAATTCATCCCATTCTAAGGCATCAATCTCATCACTATCCCTGATATTATTGACCATTAACCACCACTAGTCATCTTCACCTTCAAAATGATAAATGTAAAGAATAAAATTTTGATTATATAAACACCACATAACATCTAATATATTTTTAATGGATTCAATTCATCCTTTAACCACCACTAGGTCAAAATATCAAGTGAAAGGAGGAGGGTATAGCTTCATAAAATATTCCACTATCATCATGTTCTTTTGTAGTAGCACTGTTTGTTCTCTTTCATGGATTCCTCCACCATTTATAGACGATTTGAACCAATCTATTAATATCAGAAACTATTTTGTACCAATTCTTACCATTCCAAGTTTCTGATTTAGAAAGATATCATCGACTCTCTGCCTTATAACTTTAGCTTCCCTATTTCTTCTATAATTTTTTTTTTAACAGACATATCTTAGATGAATCCACACAGTAATCATCAAATTATATGTAATTTAAACATATAAATAAAGTAAAAATTATTTATGGTATTTTATTAACATCATCTTAATGCATAATGTTTTCTAAGTCATGTTCTGATTCCAACTATAAGGACCTGACCTTAAACATTACATAATCTAGTAAATTACATTATAATTAACTTATTTACATTCCCAAATATATATTCGGTTTCGATTTTTAGAATTTTAGGAAACAATTCATACATATCAACCCACAATCACACGAATTGGATACTACTAAAACAATATCCATTTTCTTATAATACAAAAGTTTATAATAAAGGCATGAAATCTATTCATGAAAAGTATTCACAGCACTGATCTTGGATTCTCCATTTATCTCAACCATACATAAACCCAATTAAAAATATTTTAGTACTTGGGATAAGCACAAAAATATCAGTAAGGGATATAAAAATATTTAGATAAACCGTTAGTACATGAATACTAATAATCATATGAAATCAATTTCACAAAGACATACTTCTCACCCAATAAGTATCATATAGTTACTTTGTGAAGACATGATATTTCCATAAATAATAGAAAAAATAAATAATACCATAATGGTATCATTGGGTATTAGTTAATTAATATTGTAACACTCATGGTTACCTTATGATTTGTAACCATCATGGCTACCTTACAATGTTACCCTCACATCTACCTTATTGTTTAACCATCGCAGTTACACTTGGAGTAACCATACGACCAACCTCGAATATAAAAATAACCAATGAATTGGAGGGAGATATAGGTCCCAAACTTCATCATAAAAAATTTCCAAGAACCATAACATAATCATAAAATAATAATACTTTATAAAAACATCCCTTTTGGTTTTTATAAAAAAATAAGTTTAAAAGAGTATTTTAAAAGAAAATTCCCTTACAAATATAATATAACTATATGAGAATTAATTGAATGAATGGAATATGTGTATAAAATATAAATACAAATAATATAAAAAAATTAATTACACAAATAATATTAGTTCCATATAATTAATGAAGTAGAAGGTTAACCCAAAGAATGGAAATTGGGTTAAGAATTCCCTTACCTCAGTTTCATCATACTTAAAACATGTTCAAAACTCAATTATAATTGTTTAAAGAGTGTTATTTATATATTAAAGAACCACATTAAAATATATAATTACTTATATGATAGTCTCATGACATATTTCATCCCATTTATTAATAATTTTTTTTTATTTTCAATGTTTTGGGTGAATTTATTTCTTTATTTCCATGGATGGTTTATTATTTATTTTCTTATTGGAAGAGAGAAAAAATACTGAATTGAAATGAAATTATATTTATGAAATTACAGAATATTAAATGGTCTGATATATCATTTTATTATCTGGGATTAGTAATAATCATTAGATAAAACATTAGTGATAAACATTAGTTTATTTTTGGGAATTATGATCATTATGAATCACTTTTGTTTTATTAATTAATATTATGCATAAACACTGGTTCTAGAAGATAATATATAATATGTATAATAAAATATTATTTAACCATATTAATGTTTTTATGACTATATTCTAATTAAGTAATGGAAATTGAAAACACATCATCCACGATGTCGGCAAATCGACACATCATGTTGATGTTTTTATTTTTAGAATAAAATGGAGAGGAGAAGAAGTATAATGATGAAATTTTACATAAAAATGATAAAATTAAATTATATTAAAAATAATTGAGATTTAATTCCTCTTGGATAAGGATAGGTGAAGAGAGTATAAGAAAAAAAATTGAAAAGAAAATAAAAAAAATAAAAGAGGATTTTTACCTCTTGAATCCTTCTCCATGAGAACCTCTTTAAGGCCTTTGGTTTAGGAATTTTCATGAGACCAGTAGGTATTGGATTTGGGGAAGAGGATTGGGATGGTAATTATATAGAAATCAATCAATAAACCAGGATTTGAGGTGTGAAGATAAGAGGTGGTGAGGGGTGATATTTATAGTGGAGGAGAGGGGTGTTTTGTCATTATTATATTCATTAGTTAATTAATTTTTCTCAAGAATATGAATATTATCACCAAATATATTAAAATAATGAAGTAGATTTATATATTTTGGGATTACATTAGATTTAAATCATTTGTGACTCAATAAATCATGTATTTAGATTATATTGTAAATTTCCATATTTTACTATTCATAAAAAATTCAAGTATTTTAGAAAAATCTCAAAAATTAACCCCAACCATTTTTAAACATATTGAATTAAAAAATTAACTCCATTTTTAAAAAAATAATTTTCTAATACAAGAAATATAATTTTTAATTAAAATAATATGTTATTTGAAAATACCAATTTTAAAATTATAACTAATTTGATAACACTTTGAGAAACTAATTAAAGTCTCCTAAAATTACCATATAATCAAAAGGCAAAAAAATAATATTTTTTGGATCTATTTTATGAAAATAAATCTTCTTTTAAGACATTAAATTAATTATAAAATTGTAATTAAATATTTATGACTTAGAAAAATACCAACAATTAAATTACCATTTCAAAAACATTTATTTACATATTCCATTATATAAATATATCATGATTAAACTTATAATATACAAAACATTTATTTATACTCTCATAGGTGAGGTGACTATTATATTGGCCAAATTACTATTCCTAATGGCCATGTCACTATTCCTATGGTCAAGTTAACATTGATGAGTATAAATTCCTTAATTTATATAAATATCAGCTATTTAATAATAAATTTATAATGAATTCAAATATTTAATTCCAAAATGAAAATAAATTAATTTATAAGTACCTATATTGTTACAAAAGATCATCCTTGAAGACATGACCATTATGAGGGAATATCATGATGTGTTTCCTAAAGAATTTCATGGGCTTCCTCCTATATATGTCATGAACCATCTCCTAGGGCCCATGCCATGACTACCCTAAGCTCGCATTCCAATGGCCAGGGACCGAAAACTAGCACTGGAAAGGAATATCCCTATAATTTGAAGACATTGTCTTTAAACTTGTACAAACACACAGACTAGAACGCAACAAGAAGCAACCACTAAGTAACTGCTGTATTAAAGGAGTGTTGAAAGTATGGGCCTATAATACCATCCCAAACTGGAAAAGTACAAGTAAAACTGAAACGTAAAATAAAACTAAAAAAATAAACAACTCTTGGGTCGTCCCCTGAGGATCTTACCAGAAGGGTAGGTATAGAACCCCTCCTCAGCACTCTATGTCTGCCCGTCTCCTCCACGTACTTCCTCATCCTGGCTCCCTCAAACCTCATCCCAGCTGCTCGTCATCTACATAGGACACAATAAAGTGTGGGAAAAGCCTATGCAAAGGTGAGTATAACAATACATAGTAGGGCCACCATGACCCTCGAAGGTCTCTCAGAATTACACAAAGGAAAACCACAAAGCATGATCTCAATCACAAAGCACAAAGCAATAGACATAGCTAAAAAAGAGTATCAACTCAAACCATGTTTTTTAGGGAATTATAGAAGTACAGATGATTAGCCGCATAGCTATATCATCTTATTCTATCAAGAGGCAGTACTTCTGACCATACAGATTCTGACCCACACAGGATCAATAGGTACTAAACCCCGTAATGATCCACACTGGATCTGACCTGCCCAAAGTCTATAGGTAACTAACCCCCACTGACCCACACAAGATATGACCCAAAAAGGATTATTATGCACTGAACCACATAAGATCACTGAGTGAAGACCCACACAGGATCTGACCCACACAAGATCAGTATGCGCTGACCCAAACAGGATCGTTGAGCGCTGACCCACACATGATCTGACCCACACAGGATCAGATGCACACAAGATCTAACCCACACAGGATCAGTATACGATGACCCACACATGATCATTTAGCACTAACCCACATAGGATCTGACCCACACAATATTGGTATGTGCTTACCCACATAGGATCCTTGAGTGCTGACCTCCGTATGATCTGTCTCCAACCTCCGCCTCACTGCCAGCCACTGGATTCCTCACACCCTGTCCCCTCGAGTTCCATATAATCTCCCATCGAGATATCAGTCATACCTAGACCGCCCCTAAGCTCTAAAAAGGAGTAAAACAACGAACCATCATGTCGTAAGGGTTCCAACATGACAGACTGTGTATCAATCGGACAACCTGTCTGTAAGTTGTAAGCATTTTAGTTCTGGGGTCCTGGTTGGATTCAGCTTAGATCCAACCCAATCATACTCCAACTATATCCAAAACTCCAGAGAAGTATACCAAAAAGGACCGTCTCGATCCAAGGATCCCAACACCATAGATGGTTTATCAAACCGACGTTTGGTTCTCATGATATGGCCCTTTAAGTATTTCAGGGTTCGGTTGGCCCGGCTTCGGTCCGACCCGGCCTGACCCGGTCTGGGCTGGGCCATAGCAGGCTCGGTCCACTATGCCGAGGTCTGGCCCGGCCCACAGGGGGGGTATAAGCCCGCAAGGGGGGGGGGGTGGCCTGACCTGCAGGGGATGGGGGCTTGTAAAGGGCATCCTGCAAGGGTGGGTAGGCCCGAAAAGGGGTGGCCCACAATGGGCGGCCCGACCAGCGTAGGGTGAATCCCGCAAAGGGGGGGCCCACTGGGCAATGGCCCGACTACGTGCAACGTGACCCACAAGGGGGGTCCACCCTAACTGCCACCAGGGGAGCGACCCCCAGTTTTCCCAAATAGCCGAAGACCGTTCGATCTTCATCGCATCGGCGGTGCCATGTGGCACCGCCAGGTGGCATGTGGGACACATTGGAGTGGGTCCAGACGATTCCATCGTGGCCGTCCAGTGTGCTTCTCCACAACCCCTAGCTGACTGGTGTGTCAGACGCATTCCTCTAGTCTCCGCGGCTAATGAGCCATGACCCCCTTCGCTCACTGGCGGCGTGCGATGGTGCGCCTTGCCTCCTCTGCGGCAGGTTGGTGCAGGATGCTCCAATGACTGTTGCGGATTTTCTCCATAGCCTCTTCTTGCGGCGTGCATCAATGCACTATCCCCAATATAGGCGGTTGGTGTCACAGTGCTGGTGGTCTTCCATGGAGGAACACAGATTTAAAGATAGCAGAGGGTTCAAGCCAGGTACATTAGGCCCACACCCTCCATGTTAGCACGCGAACATGAGGGGGATTAAGGGTTTAATAATAAAATGAATTAAAAAATAGTCGAAACCCTACAAAGATACCCTACAACAACCTCCCACAAAAACTAATGAATTACAGATCAACCTGTAAATCGTTTGGTCCGCGTTCTTCGTATTATTCAAGAACGGGGAAGAGGAAGACATTTATAATGAGTAAGCGAATAAACCCCCTACCTCATAAACCCGTTAGAGAGTGCCCGCTCTTGAAGGGGGATCATGTTCTTCATTCTCAAAACTGGTTCCCAATGATGCCACTCTTACGTCGTCCTTCGGTTCATGGTTTAGTGTCACTCATCACCTCCCGCTGAGATCGACTCTTTCCTCTAAGGGTTCTGTGTCTCCACACTCCTTCAGCACTTCGTTTCTTGGCAAAGCTGTTCCGATGCCCCTCCCCAAACTCCATATAAATATGAGAGGGGGAGGGTAAGTAATGACATGGGGAATTAATGGGGGCTCATTAATTAGAAACCTTCCTAATTCCCCAACGTTGTCATTACTTAAGAGTGGCAGGTCAATCCATTTATTGGATTGAGATATTTCTGGACCCACACTCTGCTTGTCCATTGGTGGAGAAGAAATAATATAAAATAATAAAATAATAAAATTATTTTATTTCATTTCATTTAAAAATTTCACAAAACTTATCTTTTTCTCCAGAGCTACTGCGGTCAAAGTAAATCCTCCCTAACGCGAATCTTGGTGCTACGGATGAAATGGTGGCCTCAGATTTGTAATCCGAGAAATGAATCAAAAGTTAGAAAACACCACTCACACGCTTACTGAACGTTCCTAAAAAAAGTTCAGAAATTCATTCTGGGAACACCAAGCCTCAGAATTATGCACCTTCAATTTTCACAGACTTGTAATAATTCTATATAATTTAAAAAAAAATTATGTGGAAAATCTAGTTCTTTACATTCTCTTCACCTTAGGGATTTTCATCCCCCAAAGCCACAACATAGACAAAGGAAACAAATAGGGGTATTGAGCATGAATCTGAGCCTCTCACTCACATGTGCTCTCCTGGAGGTTCCTGTACTTCCAGTGAATGCGCATTAGAGGTATCGACATCCCACAAAGGACCTGATCATATCGATCCTCATTCTCCACTGGAACTTCCGTAAACGTCGCCCCATAATTGAAGTCCAGCTCACTGTGGTCGATGATGTGAGATGGGTCATGGATGTATAACCTCAGTTGGGATACATGGAAGACGTCATTCACCATCTACAACTATGGTAGAAGTTCCAAGCGGTATTCCACCTCGCCTATCCTCTGAAGTATCAGAAAAGTTCCGATAAACCTCAGTGATAACTTACCACCTTGGCCAAATCTCCGTTGTCCCCATCGAGGGGAGACTCACAAGAATACATGGACCCTTCCTGGAACTTCAAAGGTCTCTGTCTCCTGTTAGCGTAAGACTTATTCCTACTCTGTGCAGTCTTCATCCACTCCTAGATGGCCTGCACCTTCTCAGTGGTAGCCGTACCAACTCTGAACCCATAAGTTCTAACTCCCCTGGGTCTGTCCAACATAGAGATGATCTTCAAGGTTGACCATAAAAGGCCTCGAATGGTGTCATACAAATGGTGGAGTGATAACTATTATTGTATGAGAACTACACCAAGGTCTAGTGACCCTCCCAACTACAGCCAAAATCTATGATGCATGCACCAAACAAGTCCTACAACGTCTGAATGGTCTACTCCATTTGACCATCCATTTGAGTATGAAAGGCGGTGCTCAAACTTAGCTGAGTCCCAAATTCCACCTGCAATCCCTTCCACAACTAGGATGTAAAACATGCCTCATGGTCAGAGATTATCATCGATGGAACCTGATGAATTCGTACAATTTCTTGTATGTAGAGGTGTCCCATGCCCTCTACAGATCCCTGCTCTCAAATGGGTAGAAAGTGGGCTGACTTGGTGAGTCTTTCAAAGATTACCCAGATGGAATCATTTCTCCTAGATGTACATGGAAGCCCTGTCACAAATTCCATGATGATTTCATCCAACTTCCACTCTGGCACCTCTAGTGGTTGTGATAAGCCTACTGGAACCTGATTATCGGCCTTCACTTGCTGACAAGTGAGGCATTGGGAAACAAACTCCGCTACAACCTTCTTCATCCCTGGTCACCAGTGCTGATGCTGGAGGTTCTGGTATATCTTTTCTACACCAGGATGTACCCCTAGAGGGGATGTATGGAACTCCCTCAACACCTCCTTCCATAGTGCCACCAGTACCATGGTACGTCCTCTGAAGAGGATGATGTTCTCCCCACCTTCAGAAAATCCTTCAGGTTCTTATCTTGAAGATATCTAAGCACGTCGAGCCTCATAGTTAAAGTCTCCAAGCTATGCCTCCTTGACTCACTGAAGGAGTGGGGGACTGACTATCAAAGACTGGTGGTAAGATGCTCCATCTCTATCCATGAAGGATATCTGCAACGTAGGCAGTTGCTCTGTCGCCTCACTCAGTAACTGTAGACCAGACCTCCTGCTGAGTGCATCTGCTACCACGTTCCCCGTCCTAGGAGTTTAGACTATCTCAATGTCATAGTCCTAAAGTAACTCTATCCATATTCATTGTCTCAGTTTTAGGTCCTTCTGAGAGAAGATACACCTGATAGTCTTGTGATCAGAGTAGAATTTAAAATGTTCTCCAATCAACTAATGTCGCCACACCTTCAATGTAAGACCACTACTACTAACTTCAAGTCAGGGGTAGCGTAGTTCTGATCATGTTTCCTCAGCTGTCATGAGCCACAAGTGATCACTGCTCACTCCTACATCAAGAAACACCAAAGTCTGGCTTCTGATGCATTGTAATAGACTACATACCCAACACCCTCTTTTGGTAGCCTCAATATGGGGGCACTCATCAGTCTCTGCCTCAGCACCTAAAAACTCTGCTGGAATCTCTCTATCTAAATTAAGGGTTGTCCCTTCTTTTTCAAAGATGACAAGGGTTCCACAACTCTAGAAAAGTTAGGCACAAATATACGATAGTATCTAGGGAACCCCATGAAGCTTTTCACCTCATTCACACTTCTGAGTGGATCCCAAGAAAGCACAACCTCTATCTTCACTGGATCCACTCCAACTCCAGCCTCCAAGATAACGTGTACCAGAAAGTAGACCTCTCGTATCCAGAACTGGAACTTCAAGAGATTACTATAAATCTGGTGCTCCCGATGTGTATCCAGAACTATCTGCAGATGATATTCATGCTCCTCCTCTGTCACTAAGTACACTAAGATGTCGTCTATTAAGACCACCACAAAGCAATTGATGAATGGCTGGAAGATCCTGTTCATGAGTCCCATGAACACTTCAGGGGAATTGGTCATGCCGAATGACATAACCAAGAACTCATAGTGGTCATACCAACATCTGAAGGCCATCTTCTGCACATCCTCATCTCGTACTCTAAGATGATGATAGCCTGATCTGAGTTCTATCTTCGAAAACCAATGAGCATCCTTCAGCTTATTGAAAAGATCATCAATCCTTGATAGTGGATAGTTGATCTTCACAGTCACCTGGTTGATGCGTCGATAGTCAACACAGAGTCTCAAACTCCCATCTGCCTTCTTGGAGAACAAAATCCGGGCATCCCATGGAGAAACGTTGGGCCTTATGAACCCCTTACTCTGCAAGTCCCCCAATTGTACCTGTAACTCACGAAGCTCCATGGGAGCCATCTAATATACTGGTATAGATATCGGTGCCGTCCCAAGGTACAAGTTGATGTGGAAGTCTACCTCTCTACGTGGAGGTAGTTCTGGAGCATCATTAGGAAAGAAATTGTCATATTGGTCCACCACTACAGAATATCTTGGACTCTCAACATCAACTGCTCTGAGGGTAAGGCTAGCCAACAAATGTGTAATCAGCTACACCCTCCTCTGGGTAAATCCATCCTATGCTGCAAAGGTTTTCTTCTCACCGGTGAAAGAAAAACTAGTCCCATATGTGCGAACACACCAAACTTTGCGCCTAATATAGTCAATCTGAGCATGGACTATGGATAACTAGTCCATACACATGATGACATTGTAAGGCCTTGATGTCCCTACTAGGAGATCCCAATTGAAGCTCTCACCTCCCAGAGTAAGCTCACATTGCTGGAACTAGTGTGTAATCATCGAATCTTCTCCCATAAAAGTCTCTATCTATAAGGTTTGAGCCAACGGCTCCACCAGAATCTCCGTGCTCTGAACAAGGATGGTGGCAACAAAAGAGTGATTGACACCTGTGTCTATAAGTACTGTAGCTAATGTGGAGTGGACACAGATCATACCTCTAATAATCTCAGGAGTGCCATGGTCATAGGCCCCAGCTTCCTGGAGCTGAGCTCATCCCTGTCCACCTACTCCCTATGGTCTGGGTGGACCACTTGGTGGTGGTGTCAATAGAACCTTGTATCGCCGCCCACCACCTATTACACAGACAGCTCCTCTGCCACACCCACCTGCTGCTTGCATACCTCCTTGATCGAATTTGTACCTCTGCCTCAGTGGTTCCTCAACCTTCTACTAGTCGTCCGTATGGAGGGTCAGGCAATTTCATGCCATGTGACCCTACCCGCAACACGTGTAACACTACCTATCCCTCGTCTGACCTCCTCTTCCTTGTGATATCTGCACCTCCGACCCTGCATCCAATGGCCATTAACCAGAAGGCCTGGTCTTCTTAGACTTATGTGTCATCTTCATACTACTAGTTGTAGATGAATCTGTTATGTGTCGCCTGGTGGTCGGTCTCACAGATGGCGCCCGCTCATCTAAGAAGATCTCCACTAAAAGCGCTCGCTCTAGTACCCCATCCTATGTCAGTATGCTAAGAGATACCATCGATGCTCTGATCTCCCATCGAATACCCTGCTCAAATGTCTAGGCCCTGAAGAAAGGGTCCTGTGCCATGTCGGTGGAGTGGCAAGAGAGATCAGTGAACCTCACTGAGTACTGGGACACTGTCATGCTATCCTGCTATAGGTGAAGCAGCTCCTGTATACGTACAGAGTGTAAGGTTGCTGGGACGAACTCTTCCCTAAAAATTCTCTCAATGTTCACCCAGACTAGGGTCACCCCATCGTGTATCTGGAGCATCAAGCTCCACCATCTCCCCACTACTTCTTGGAAGAGACTGGCTTCTAGGATCACCGTAAGGTTGGCTGGTGTCCCAAACAAGAAGAAAACTCGAACTACAACCTTTAGCCAATCCTCAACTGCCTGTGGGTCTGTCTCACCTCAGAACCTCAGAGGTATCTGCCTCTGAAACTTCTGAAACATGCCCAATCAGCGCACACCCTCTGCTAGTGGGGATAGTGGCAACAACTGACCAATAGGTAGTGGTCCTTCTGGTACACCACATGTAGGTTCTAACGCCGTAAGAGGGCTCTGCACTGAGGCCTCATCACTTGGTGGGATGTCATCGTGTACTCTCTCAAGAATCCTGGATGGCTGTCTATGTGGTGGAATCCAGAAAGAAGACAGGTGTTCCATGATAAAAAAAATTATACCTAGTGAGATGACTCAAAAATAAATGAAAAGGGAAAACTTTCCAAAAACACATGAAATCAATGTTTTCATGCACTGAGTTATAAATCAGAATTCAGGTTCCTACTGTATGGATACATCAGCTGCCGCACCAACACTAGAATCCCTGAACTAAAAACCACACTCATAATACTTAACAATATTGATACATTGAAAAGATCATAGTCCTAGTTCTTAGGTAGAACAGTCTCCTACGATACCACTTTTTCATGACCCGTCTCCTCGGGCCTGTGCCATGACTACCCCAAGCCCGCCTTCCAAAGGCTAGGGGATGACGACTAGCACCAGAAAGGCATATCCCTACAACTGGAAGGAATTGACTTTAAACTTGTATAAACACATAAACTAGAACTCAATAAGAATCAACCACTAAGTAACTGCTGTAGTAAAAGAGTGGTGAAAGTAAGGGGCCAAAATATAAGCCCCAACTGGAAAAGTACAAGTACAAATGAAAAGTACAATACAACTAAAAAAAGAAAAAAATAATAGGTAATCCTCCAAGGATCTTAACTGAAGGGTAGGTACAGATCGCCTCCTCAAAACTACACGTCTACCCGTCCTCTCCACGTACCGCCTGGTCCTGGCTCCCTCAAACCTCATCCCATATGCTCGTCATTTTCACAAGACACTACAATGTGCAGGTGAAGCCCGTGCAGGGGTGAGTATAAAAATACATAGTAGGGACCCCGAGAACCCCGAAGGTCTCTCGTAATTCCACAAAGTAAAACCACAAAGCATGATCTCAATCACAAAGATCGAAGTAATAGACACAGTTCAAAAAGAGTCTCACCTTAAACCAGGTTTTTCAATGAAGTATAGAAATATATATGATTAGTCATGAAGCTAGATCATCTTATTATGTCAATAGGCACTGATTCTAACCATAAAGAGTCTAACCTACACATGATCGATAGGTAATAACCCCAGAAATGATCCACATAGGATCCAACCCATGCAAAGTCGATAATTAACTAACCCCCGCTGACCCACACAGGATATGTCCCACACAGGTTGGGTATGCAATGACCCACACAGGATCATTGAGCGCCAATCCACAAAGGACCATTGAGCGCTGACCCACACAAGATCTAAACCACACATGATCGGTATGCGCTGACCCACACATGATCGTTGAACACTGAACTCCGTATGATCTGTCTCCAACTTCCACCTCACTGTCATCCATCGGATTCCTCTTACCCAGTGTTCTCGAGTTTCATAGAATCTTCCCTTGAGATATCATTCATACCTCGACCGCCACTAAGCTCTGCAAAAGTGTAACCTAATGAACCGTCATGTCGTAAGGGTTACAACGCGACATATGATGTGTCTATCGGATGCCCGGTCTATAAATTATAAGCATTTTAGTTCGAGGGGACCGCTTAGATTTGGGTTCTATCAAAACTGTTCATACTCCAACTGTCTCAAAAACTCAAGAGGAGTATACAAAAAATTATCGTCTCGATCCATAGATCCCAACTCCATAGACGGTTCGTCAAACAGACGTCTAGTTCTCATGATATAGACCTTTAAGTATTTCTGGGTGCAGTTGGACTAGGTCCGGTCTGAACCGTTCGGACTGACCATGCCCATCCCAGTCTAGGATGGGCCACGATGAGCTCAGTCCACTAGGCCAGTGTCCTGACCGGCCTGCAGGGGGGGCCCAAAAAGGGGCGGTCCGGCCCACGTAGGGTGTATCCCACAAGGGGGCGGCCAACTGGGCGATAGCCCAGTTGCGTGCGGCGTGACCCACAAGGGGGGTCTGCCCTGACCACCACCGGGGGAGTGACCCCCGGTTTTCCCGAACGACTGAAGGCCGTTTTGTCTTCTTCGCAGTGGCGGTGCCTCGCGGAGCCACTAGGTGGCGTGAAAGAATTTCTAGAGCGGGTCATGCAGATTCCATCGTGGTCAGCCAGTGTGCCAGCTGACTTCTCCAGCGACGTGCGACTGTGCCCCGCTATACCACCCAAGGTCGGCCATTTTGTCAGCCCACTTCCTCCGGTAACTGCGGCTGACAAGCCACGATCCCCTTTTCTCACTGGCAGCATGCAACGGCGCACCGATCCTCCTCCATGCCCGGTCGGTGTCGGCTGCTCCGATGACCGCCACGGCATTGTACCACAACCTCCTCTTGCGGCATGCATCGATGTGCTATCCCCAACGTAGCCAGTTAGTGTCTCTGTGATGGAGGTCTTCCATGGAGGCGCAAGGATTTCAAGATAGTGGAGGGTTCAGGTCAGGTTCGTTTGGCCCATAACCTCCGTGTTAGCTTTTAAACATGAGGGGGATTAAGGGTTTAATAATCAATTTAATTAAACAACAACAAAAACCCTACAATGATACCCCACAACAACCTTCCGCAAAAATGAATGAGTCATGGATCAACCCGTTGGTTGGTCTGTGTTCTTCATATTATTCATGAATGGGGAAGAAGAATACATTTAAAATGAAGAAACGAATAAACCACTACCTCATAAACTTGTTGGAGAGAGCCCTCCCTTGAAGGTGGATCGTGTTCTTCATTCCCACAACTAGTTCCCAACGATGCCACTCGTACATCGTCCTTCGGTTCATAGTTTGGTGTCACCCGTCACCTCCTGTTGGGATCGGCTCCGTCCTATAAGGGTTTGGAATCTCGGTACTCCTTCAGCACTTAGTTTCTTGGCGATGCTGTTCTGATACCCCTCCGCAAACTCCATATAAATAGGATAGGGGGAGGGTAAGTAACGATGTAGGGAATTAATGAGGGCTAATTAATTAGGAACCCTCTTAATTCCACAATGATGTCGTTACTTAAGATTGACAGGTCAATCCATTTATTGGCTTGACACATTTCTAGCCCCACACTTCGCTTGTCTGATGGTGGAGAAGAATGAAAATAAAATAATAAATTTTTTTATTTCATTTATTTTAAAAAAATCACAAAAATTAACTTTTTCTCAAGAGCTACTATGGTCAAAGTAAAGCCTCCCTTAAAAAAATCCCACCACTGAGGATGAAACAATGCCCTCAGATTTTTAATCTAAGCAACGATTCAAAAGTTAGAAAACGCCACTCAAGTGTTCACCAAATGTTCCCGAAAAAATGTTCAGAAATTCTTTCCAGGCGCATCGGGCCTCAGAATCAGGCACTGTCAATTTTCGCAAACTCTTAATAATTCCATTTAATTTAAAAAAATTACAGGGAAAATCCGGGTCTTTACAATGTAATAGGTTGAATTTCAATTGATATTATACCTAAGGAATTTACATTATCCAAGACTCTATATAGAATGGTTGCTGTGGAACTTGAGGTGCGGAAGAAAAAACTTTAGGAGAATCTAGATATAGGGTTCATACGCCCAAGTGCTTCACCATCGGGTGCACCAGTAATCTTAGTTAAGAATAAGGATGGGTTAATGTGCATTTTTATTTATTATCATGAGATGAAAAACATTACAATAAAGAAAAATTATCCTATATTATATATTGGTGAATTTTTCAATTAGCTTCTTGGATCCCACAACTTCCCCATGGAGGATCTTCGTTCGACATATTATCAAGAAGGGTAATAAAAGAGGATATCCCCAATAATGAATTCTGTTCAAGTTACAAGCCATATGATTTCATATAAATTCCATTAATACTCAATAATGATCTATAAATCTTCATGGACTTGATGAATAGAGTTTTTAGAGATTACCTCAAAAAAATTTGTTGTAGTATTTATAAAAAATATTATAATATACTCCAAAAGTAAGGAGGATCAATAGAAGCATCTAATCACTGTACTAAAGACTTTATGAAAGGAGAATATTTATGAAAAGTATAATAAATGTGAGTTCTAGTTGAAGGAAGTCTCATTCATGGGGATTATTATAAAAAATAAAGGGACATTTGTGGACCCTTTAAAGACAAAATCAGTTAAAGGATATCCAAGGGAAACATCTATGATAGAAATATGTAGTTATATAGGTTAGTTGGGTACTATCATATATTTTTGAGAAATTTATTACTAATTTTAAACAATTTAACAATACTAACTTTAAAGTGAGTCCATTTTGTTTGGAATGATAAATGTGAAGAGAGATTCAAGGAGTTAAACAAGAGGCTTATCACTTCACATGTACTTACACTACCCAAAAGAGGAGAAGTTTTCATGGTATACATAGATGATTTAAAGAAGGTATTGGGAAGTATGTTAATGTAGAATGATAAACTGATAGCATATTCCTCAAGGTAATTAAAATTTCATGAACATAACTACCCAATGCATGATATAGAGTTGGCTTCAGTGATCTTCTTGTTGAAAAAATATGGGAATTATCTCTTCGAGGAGAAGTGTGAAATATATATGGATCATAAGAGCCTCAAGTATATATTCACACAAAAAGAGATGAATATTTGCTAGAAACATGGTTAGAGAAGATTAAGTAATATGACATATCAATCCACTACTATCTTGGGAAATGAAATAAAGTGGTATATTCTCTAAGTAGAAAGGATCCAATAATTTTATAATTGATGAGAATTGAGAAGGATCTGATATTCTTAAACATAAAAGGATGGAAATGGGAATAATAAAGGAAGGAAAATCATTAATCCTTTCACAAATTATTTCTCAACCATCACTTCTAGAGAGGATAAAAGATTTTCAAAGAGATACTGTGGTAATTACGGAGAAGGTGGAAAATATAATAAAAGGGAAATCCTTAGAGTTCAACATTAAAGAAGAATGAGTTCTAATATTTAGGAAAAGACTATGTGTACCATCAAATACTATGTTATAGAATGGTATAATGGATTATTTTCATAGCTCAACCTTCTCTATCAATCTTGGAAAAAGAAAGATGTATTTAGATCTCTGAGATCAATATTGGTTGGACAATATGAATAAGTGTATCATAGAATATACATCAAGATGACTTGTATGTCACCAAGTGAAGGAGTAAAGGAAAAAATCAAAGAGGATGATGAAACCAATACCCATAACAATAAGGAAATAAGAGAAAATAACCATAGACATTGTCACTGGTCTTATGCAGACATCAAGAGAAAAAAATGATTCATGTATTATAGAGGATATTCTTAAAAATCCTACTCACTTAATTTATATCTGATAAGAATTTTCACTCGATTAAATTGAAAGGATATACTTCATAAAAGTTGTGAGGTTGAATGGAACACCACTATCGATTGAATTTGATCAAGATCCAAGATTTACCTCTATGTTCTAGAAGAGTATCCAACGTGCTCAGTGAATCCTCAATTGACTTCAAAAAAGGATGGGATCAATATCTTACTCTAGTAAATTTCTCATACTATAATAATTTCTACTCAAGCATCTAAATAGATCCCCATGAATCCCTTTATAGGAAGAGGTGAAAAACACCTTCATGTTGGGTTGAAGTTAGGGAGAATAAAAATATAGGTCTTGAAATGGTCAAGGAAATGGTGGAAAAGGTCAAAACCATTCAACAACACATCAAGGATTCTGAGAGTCTATAAAAGTACTATATTTACAATCATCAAAGAGACCTAGAGTTTGAGGTTGGAAGTATGGTATTCCTCCACATATCTCTATGGAATAAATTGATGAGATTTGGTAAGAAGGGTAATTTTAGTCCAAGATACATCAGTCCCTATGATATCCTTGATCGCATCAGAGTAGTTGGATATAGACTATCATTTCTACATAACCTATCCCAAGTAAATGATGTGTTCCACATAAAACTATTGAGGAATTATATACGAGACCCCTCACATGTACTCAATATATAGGTGGTACAATTAGAGAATGATCTTTTATATGAGGATCAACTAGTGAAGATCTTAGATTATAGTGAAGAAGTTCTATGAAATAAGAAAATTCCCCCTATTAAAAGAGTTTTGGAGAAACCACAAGTCTAAAGAGGCAACATGGTAAATGGAGGAGGGGATGAAGAAGAATTACCCTCATCTAATTTGTTGTGTGAAATGAAAATTTCAATCTGAATAAATATGAATGAGTTAAGACTATAATGAACCAAACTTTTATAAATAAAATTCCATTTATGGTTTAATTAAATGTCTTATTATGTATTATGCTTATAGAAAACATATTAAATTTTTTGGTTTTATTAAATACTATCAGATTTAAAATCCATTTAAGAATCAAAATAATTTATAATATATCCATCGAAAAATGATCATATGTTTTTTATAAATATAGGGTTTGATATATCCAATTGACATAGAAAAAGGAAGTGATTACCATAACTAGTAGGATCATACCCTATAAAGACCATTTATTAGAGCTTCTAGGGAAGATAGAATCAAAATGATTTTCCCTTGACTAAGACTATGTCAATATCTAACAACTAAAGCATGAGTGAAACTATTTATGAGAGAAGTTCATGCTCATCAAGATCATGATCCAAATTATGTATACCGAACCACCCCATGAAATTCTCACCATCACATACCTTACCCTTAGGATGTTTGTTGATGTAATGAAGGAATATATATAAATACCCTAATAATATGAATATGTATATTGTATTTTAAATAGAGTAATTATTAGATTTACTTCTTATTATATTTAATTTTTAAATGATTTTTATTTTGATAAAATAAAACACATATTATTTTTTTGGATAATATGTAATTTCAATTACGACATTCCTTTTGAAGAATTATTTCATTATTAAATAAATAATATTTTATTAAAATATTTTTAAATAATTTCTATTAAATATAAATAATCAAATAACTTTTATGAAGTCAAATATAATTTTATAAGTGTTCGAAAACTATTATTGTAAAAAACTAAGAATTTCTCAATAAATGATGACTATTATTTTAAAATAGAAAAATAAAATATTAAGAAAATTATTTTTGATAAAATAAATATTAGTTTTTGAATCATAAGGTTAAAATTCTCCAATGAAGAATTTTTATTAATTTTTTGAGACAATTAAATTTCCAGGTAAAAATTAAATATGGTATAAATATATAGTGTGTATTATGATATCATAATGTAACAAACAAGATTTAATAAATACTATAAATGGTATCCACTACCAAATATATGTTTAAAAATTAAAATAATGTGGTTTTGATGTTATTTTATTAATTTTATAAATCCTTTAAAAATCCTCCAAAACCTATAATATATTTTAAGGTTTTAAAATCTTTTCCTTAAGAACATGACTCATTTCCACATAACCAAAGGTAATATTTTAACGTGTTTGGACATTGGACTTATAAAATAATGAAATCCAACCCTATTTTAAAGAAACCATGAGTATAAACGATGTGAAGGTTTTTTAGTTTTGGTTATTTTTTCGTACAGAGTCCAAAACCTAATTTTGGGAAATTATATAGAACTCCCATATCTTATATTTTATAAACCAACCCAATCACTAAATTATCTTCAATCAAAAACCTTGAATAACATCCTTACATTTATTTCCACTCTCTAAATACCTCCCAACACGTCCCAATCTCTAAAAAAGCTCCTCCCAAACTTTTGGAATCACCCACTCAATGTAAGTATCCTATCCTTCCCTTCTTTACTCAAGTATCTTCATTATCTTATGTATTTTTCTCCAATTTCCAATGTTGGTGTATGTTCTTCCATATCCTAATTATGTTCCATTTTATTAATAAATGATTATAGACCCATTTAAATATCATTAATCCTTCCCAAAAACATTTATGTGCCCCCGTTATGCTGCCCAACATTCACTATGAGTTTCTCTTCCAAAAAACTGTGTATTGAATACCAATACCAATTTAATATCTATAGTGTTAAAATTTATGAACTTATACTTATTTTATTTGGTACTTCAATGTATTTATTCTACAATACTTTATCATGGAATAAAATGTGATGAAAAATCATTCTGTGTTGTATGATCTTTGTGGCACACTTAAGAATGTGAATGATATGAAAGTGATGGGTGCACCTAAAATTATATATCACTCCAATTCATTGGGTAATGTTTTAGTATCATGATATGCCATGAAAGGTATTATTTACTGAACCTAATCCATCGTGGTACTTTTTCCACCGTGATGTATTCAGATTTATCCTTGAGCTATGTTTATGATTCCATATTTAAAGTTGATTCCACATTTCCATGTTGCCTTTATGTTATCATGATTTATTAGGCCTCATTTTTCATGTTCATGTTCATGTTTGGAACACATTTTATGTTCCATTTAATTTAATATTCTCTAACATGTAATACTTTCTTCATGTTATTACCTTAATCATATTTATAGATAACCCTTTTCTTAGGTATTTCCCCTAGTTATCCCATACAGTTTTATTTACGATGGTATATTCTGAGCATGTTAAGGAAGTTTTCAATAATGGAAATATACCCCTATTTTAAGTTATTATGTAATGTAACAATTTCTCAATTACACTAGACTTCTCAATCTTCCAAGTTGAATTATATGTAATCTCATGTATTAAATCATGAATTAACTTCTAATAAAGACAAAAATAGTCATAGATTTTTACTCAACAATATTTATATAAGAAATGGAACATAATTATATTGTTATTTCATGACACATGAAGTATTACTATATATCTAAAATAAAAACATTTTTTTTCAAGTGAATCACAAACTAACCATGATCTATGGTTGGGGATCATTGGTTTTGATGCACAATTCTTATTTTTAGCACTCAGTTTATATTTAATAATTTAACAATTTTTATTTAAAGTGATTAAAACACATATTTCCATGTAATGTATTATGAATCACAATGTACCTTAAATGATTCCTCCTCACAATGACCAATAAACATTTTTAATGTATATTGGGTTTTCATGTGTATGTATATCTATAGTGGGTGTGGGTTTACTTTCCCTTCATCATCCTTGAAATGATACTTCTTAAGAATCAAGTAAAAGTCTCTATGAGCCTTTATAGTGACCATTAATACAAATTTAATTCGAAAATCATCTAGTATAAATACACTATGTAAGGGATAATTAAGATTAGATAAATGTTTCATTGTTTTATTTTTAATTAAGATTAATAAATTATATCATAATTTTACCCTAATTTATTCCCAAACTACTACCTTAATCATGGGAAAAGTACTATGCAATATATGTACATTAATCAACACATGAACTCGGATAGTGATGCTAATGTAACTAATGAAAAGAGACTTTTGGATTTTAATATATTGGTCTTGTGTATTCCATCAAACCTAAAAACATAATTATACTTCTTACCCAAATATTTTTTTGTTAATACAATCATTCTATGATGTTTCTATTTTTATAGACAAAGGTTGTTCTCCTTCTGCCATTTTATCATTTTCAAAAATTTTAATATGTTGTTACTCATGATCGTTAACATCAATACGTGGAGAAACATTTTCTTCCTCTAGATTGGGTGCATCAACATGTTGAAAAACCTATTATTCCTCAATATTTAAAGAATCAACATATGGAGAATACATTATCTACAAAAGTGGTTGAACATCTAATTTAGAGTATTTAAATCCAGTAGTGAACAAATAATACTACTAGCCAACATAAATTATATTAAAAAACAATAACCTACTTATTGAATTAATTTTTTTTCTTTAATGGTTGAAGGGATTTCACCACTCTATCATGTATCTAAATCCCATCACTATAGTATCCTCTAACATGAAATAACTCATCTATATTGGGACTTATGAGAAAAGATTATGAAATCCTAATGATTGGGATAACCCTAATTGAATTTAAATCCAATCCTATAGTTGTTTAGGATGATAATAGAACAATAGAACACTTTCAATTTATAGGATATAGGATATAAAATATTTTTATTGTCTATGAAGTCATTACGAATGATTCTTCCTTGTACCCTTCCTTATTAAATTCAATTTCACAAATCCCAATTCGTCGATTTTAACTGCACTCATTTAATCAACCCACATTAATTAAAAAATAAATTCTTGTAATGTTATATAATATAACTCCCATATTTTTTGAAATCATTCCAATATATGAAAATTTTAAAAAATTTGTTTTATTTCCTTGTTATCAGATACGTGCATCGTTTCATCCATAAGAGTTTCTCTACTATTTTTTCAAGGTGCTATGCTAATAATGTTCATTTGTTTAAAATATATAATAAATAATTACATAATAGTTATAATATAATTATTGAAAACTTCGACCTCTGTCTGGAAATTGAAGTGGATATAAAATTGAATTCATATTTTTAGTATACTCTATAAAAATATAGCCTCAAAACCATCCTATAAATTGTCAATTATGTGTATTTGATATATAGATTTAATATCTTGATGGATTAAAATTCATAATAATTGCTTCATGAGTTTAAAAATATTGTTAAATCACAAAAAATGTTTTGTAAAACATAAAGGATAGAATACTCCTGATCTATAATGGTAATTGAGACAACATATTTTCCAGAAATTATAAGACCCACAAGTTTCCTGCTGTGATGAGATTTAGGTACACCAATGCTCTCCACATATGATAGGTAGTCAGTACATAATTCAACAAGTTCCCTGAAAATATATAACTGTACAATACAACCCTCTATCTAACTTTCATTTTTTATATACACTACATCTATCTATAATGTACATGACCACATATCCAGATCTCTCGATCTAAGGTAACCATCAATTAAACCATCATATTAATGAATAAAGATGGGAAGAACATATCCAATTCACAAAATATGATAATAATTTCCTTTTTCATTGCAAGAAATTTCATTAGGTATTTAACATTACTATATATAAATTTGAAAAAGATATAATTCTAGGTTATTTTATGATTCGGATTTTTAAACCAAATGAAATGTAAAGATACGTGCATTAAAATTTCATCATAACATGAAAGTCATATTATTTAAGGACCTTTAAATTTAAATATTTCATGGACATGATATTATTTATACATGATTAAAACCCCTATGGAAACATTAAATCATTTAGGATATTTTAAAAATGATATCTCCCTTGTCTAAAAATATTGTATGTAGCTAGAGGAAAAAAAGTCTGTCTTTCACCCTTCACTGGTTTCAACTCTTCTCATACCTCCATGTCAATCATGCACAACCGAGCATTAATTTAATCCTTTATTTTCCCATGGGTATTTAGTAATGTTCCAATTACACTTTTATATAAATTATTTTCTACATGCATGACATTAAGAATTATTTTTATGTATAAACAATTCCTGTATGATAATTAAAAAAACCAATATCTTTCACAATTAGTTTTCATAAGTTTTTTCGAAGATGGTTTACCAAAATTGGTGACCATATCCTTTACTTCCTCAGATAGTTGATCACCTATTAGTGGAGAAACTTTTGTACCTTTTTATGAATTCCCATAGAATGATGTTGTATAAGATCAGTATTTATGTTTTTATGGTAGAAATTTATGATTCCCTAGAAGCACAATCTTTGAATAAAGATTCAACCTAACTGAGTGTATACCCTGCCAAAACTGGTCACCCTTGAGTTCCATTAATGTTATATCCTAGAAAATTTCCATAAGAAATAAATTTATTTATTATCTCATATAACAAGGCTCTCAAATTGAAATCTTCATTTATCTAAGAATCATGCACTGTAAAACTAGAATACCATATTAATATTTGGTCTTAGATTAGTGGATAAAAATAAAAAACAGTATCATTACCTAGTTTTTTTGGTCCTGATATAAGTAGAGACATCATAATGTATTTTCAGTTCATGAATACCAATGATGGAAATTTATAATTTTCCAATGTAACTAGACATGTACCATGAGTGATAATTTTTACACCCAAAAGATCTAATCAATCATTAGATAGGGAATGAAAAAGTTTTATGGTCTCATTTATAAATTCAAGATAATTGTCATCAATTTTTTTCCACTAAGGATAGTCTATTGGGTGATGAAGTTTCCCATGTTGATTTCCTGTATCCACTTTCCATTTCGATTTCCATGAAGTATCCTTACTTTCATATAGGTGCCTAAAACTTTTAATGATTATAAAACACCGTACAATTTTTGAAGGAAATGATTCATCTTTCTTGTATTAAGATTCAAAATTCTTTGTATATTTTTAACTAATTAATGGCCAATGAATAACAATATAAAATCATTTAGATAAGAATTTAATCTTTCAAAGAGCATACCAATTGAACATAGTAATCCTTTATCATCATATGTTTAGAAAGAATGTTCATTACATTCTAGTAGTATGTCATTCAAGAGAGAAATTAATCCAGTAATGTCAATGTCACTCCATATATTACTATAATTAACATTATATAGATTTAGTATGACTAAAAATGTTTTATATTTTGTACAACTTGTGTACAATGGCATCTTTTACCAACTCTTTATCTTCTAAAAAATCTTTAGAAAATCATGATGTTAATCTTCAAATACCATTTCCATTCACTCAATATGATCATCATATTCATTTATACCTATAATCACATCTTTGATATGATTTACCTTATCATTCAAAATTTTAATTAGATTAGATGATCTATAAAATATTGTGTCATCCTAATAATAAACAAGATTAAGTTCTTCCTTATGATTAGTACAACATTTATATTTTTGATTTATTCTATGATAGATCATGTTTTCTAATAAATAATATTAATTAATTAGTCTTCATTAACAACGATGTAAACATTGAAAAAGGATTTTAGATGGGTCATTTTCACAATATTTTAAACAACTTTAGGAACTCTTTAACTCCATATGCATACTATTTTTTTCTTACGATTGACTTCAATCAATTTTTGATTCATATCCAACCTATTTGATTCAATAATATTCACATTTAACAAAAATAATAATACATAGAATATGTGAGATTATAATCCTAAAAGGATATTTTTTATATACACAAAAACACATATATTCATCATATTTGATATAACTTGACATTGCATCAACAAAATATTAGAACATATAAAAATAAATAATTATATGAATTTAAAGTATTATATCACATATTTGTTTATTACAAGAATTCACATATCATAAATCATTCTTTTATTTTGAAATCGATTTATCATGGGAGAAAATAAAATAAAATTTTAAAATGGACATCTCCATCTCAAGTCAGTTCACTTCTTCAAAGGCCAGAGAGGTTATCAGAAGTTGTTAAAGGTCACCTTAAAGAAGAAATACTTATAAAAAATGGATGCTTTTATGTCTACATCTCGTATAGTGTATTTTGAGATGTCATACATAGAAATTGGTTAATTTCGAATGGTATTATTTCTAGAGAATAATCACAAATTAATATAAGAAGCTCAATATAAAATCTTCACTAGTTGAACAAGGTTTAATAATGTATTTATATATTTTAATACTCTATTTTATTATTGTATTTTCAAATAGTTGGTAAACTCTTCACTTAGGTATTCACTCCCTCAATTTGGTTAAATCAATTTAATAACATTTCAAAGATAATATTTTTACATAGTTATTTGATATTTTTGTGAAATTAAAAGATTCAATATTTTGTTTCCATTGAAATACATATTTATATATACTAAAATTATTTGTGAAGATAACAAAGTACCACAAACAACTACTTGATGGTGTATTTTTGAACCAAACTAATTATGTGATGAAATAGAAAAGACAATGTTTTGGGAAGAATTAAGTATTCTCTCTTAGTGAAGATTGTTTTCCTATCATGGAGTATGTAACTTCATGCATAATGTGATGATATAATACAACATTATTTTCATGTGTGTTTAAGGATTTAAATATAATATAAACCGATTTTAATATATATATATATATATATATTAACAAACAATCAAATATACACAAATATATATAAAGTTGAAAATATGAATAAACACATATATATATAATTTTGTAATTGTACATTTAAAAAAATTGTTAAACATATATATATATATATATAAATAAAATAAAACATCATATATCATGTCATGTTTCAATAAAAAACCATTATTCATACTCTTCAATCATTCTCATTTAAAATATATTTACCAGTTTTTCCATAACCATAACCCAATGAATAATCTTGAATAGATTAATATTTGTTAGGCCTACACTTAATAATAACATTATGAACATTTATTTCTTATCTAAATATTACTTAAGATATTAATTCACCACCCAATCATTCAAAACAATTTTCATTCCACTCAACCCATTTTAAATTTTCATTTAATATTAAATAATAATTTTTTTGGTTGGGAATACCTATCTATAGTTTATATTTATAAATATAATGAGGAATAACAACCCAAAAATTATGAAAATCAATCATGATCGGTGGGTCAAAATGGCCAAAACCCAAAAAGGGCCAATTCATCATAAAAAATAGAGTAGACGAATGAAAAAACTGATCAGAGGGAGAAGATATAGGGGAAGAATAGTTATTGACAAACATGGGGAGATAAACTCATAAAAATCAGGAAAAAAACCTGAAAGATCGATTTTGAATAATTAAAAACAAGTTCAAAATATCATACATTCAGTTAAGATGTTTGATTTTTTCAAAATAAAAAATTTTAGTTGCTACATATGAACATTGGAAGAAAATGTAAAAAACATGAAAAAAATTAAATATCAACAAATAATCCTTATAAATATGTTTCTAATTTCATACTATCAGTTTTGAGGTTCAATTTATCCAAAAATACATGACATATAAAACTCAAAATGTTCGATTCTGTGAGAGATAGAATTCGGCGGGAGGAGAAGTGAACTGTTAGGGTTTAATTTAAAAAGGGTGAAGGGTGTTATCAGTGCTTATTAAAAAGCACTGATAAAAGCCCATTTTGGCAATGCTAAAAATATAAGGGCATAAAAATAAATCATTTTTTAGTCCTGATAAAAAATTAACTTTAACAACACTACAAAAAACGCTAACAAAAGTCGCATTTCTCAGTAGTTAATTTGTATTGGTAGTAAAACAAACTTTTATCAGCACTTAATTTAGCACTAAAAAGTATAATTAAAAAGTAAAAAAGAATAAATAAATAAATTTAAATATATAAATAAAAAATTATTAAAAATGAATTATATTATCTATTTAAAGTACAAAAATATAAAAGCACATTTAAATAAATTAATAATATAAATTAAAAGCATATTGAAAAATTTAAACTTAATAAATAAATATGTGTAAATAAATATTAAAATATGAATAAATTATGAAAATATAAAAAATAATAAAATTAAAAATTAATAAATAATACTTAATAAATGAATATTAAAAATGAATAAATAAATTTGAATAAATTATAAAAAATATTTTAAAAAAGTGAATTCTTGACATTAAATACATAAATAACATACACATAAAAAACAAGTAAAAATGAATAAAAATGAAATATTGATTATATAAATAAAAACATTTTTAAAAATGAATTATATTAACTATTTAAATTAAAAAATATTAGAATATATATTTAAAAAATTAATTATATATGTTTCAAACATATTATAAATATCAAAACATAATAATAAATGAATAAATATTAATCATGTAAGTTACCAACATATTGAAAATGTTAAAAATAGTAAATAAATATGTATAAATAAATATTAAAAAAATGAATAAATTTCCAAAATATTTAAAAATAATAATAATTAAAAATAAACAAACAATATTAAATTAAACAATATATAAAATGAATAAATAAAATTTTATAAAGTAAAATATTATTTAAAAAAGTGAATTCGTAAGATTAAGTACATGAATTATAAACACATAAAAAATAAAGTAAAACGAATAAGTATATAATATAAAATATATAAATAAAAAATTATTAAAAACTAATTATATTAAATATTTTAACATACAAAATATGAAAAAAATGAATTTAAATAAATAAATTATATAAATTGTAGACATTTTAAAATTATTAAATCTTATTAAATAAAAATGAATTAACATTAATCATATAAATTATGAACATATTAAAAGTATTAAAACTTATTAAATAAATAAATATGTATAAATAAATTTAAAAAAATGAATAAAATCCAATAATATTAATATGTAATTAATATTAAAAATGAATAAATAATATTAAGTTGAAAGAATATTAAAAATGTATAAATAAAAAGTAATAAATAAAAAAATATTTTAAAATGTGAATTTATAACAATAATTATATGAATTAGAAGAGAATAAAAAATGAATAAAATGAATAAACAAAAAAAATTAATTATAGAAATAAAAAAATTATTAAAAATGAATTATATTAACTATTTCAATTAAAAAAATATTAATATTAAATTCTTTTAAATAAATTAATCATATAAATTTCAAACATAATACTGATATTAAAACTTAATAAATTAACATGAATTAATATTAATCATATAAATTACAAACATATTAAAAATATTAAAACTTAGCAAATAATATATGTATAAATTTTAAAAAATTAGTAAATTATAAAATCACTAAAAATCAATAAATATCAAAAATGAAAAAAATAATATTAATGAAAAAATATAAAAAATGATTAAATTAAATTGAATAAATTACAAGAACACTTTAAAAAAATTGAATTCAAAACATTAATTAGATGAATTTCAAACATAAAAAATTGATTAAAATAAATAAAATAATAATAATTTTAACCATTACTTATTGAGAAGTGAAATATTTAACTATGTAAAAATGCATAAATAACTCTCAAAATAAAATATATTACAAAAACATATTAGTAGAATAAATATTTAATATTAATGAATATGAAAAAAATTAAATTGTAGAAATATTAAAAATGGAGAAATATGAATATTGAATAAATAATATTATTAGAAATGAAAGTAATGAAGTGGGGATGAGCCCGTAAAGGGCGCTGAAAATTTAGAGTTTCCCCTCGTCGCCACCGCCTCCCTCCATCGTTCCTTCTTGACTCTGCTCCTCTCCTCATTCTCGGCGAGCTCGTGATTGCATCCTCTTGTCACGGTGGTGTCGTGCTGCTTCATGGACTCGGCCGTCTCGGCGTTTTACATTGCCGCTGGCCTGCTTCTCACCCAACTCCTTTTTGTTAGATAGGGCATCCATGGCGGCGCGGTGATGTCCCAATGGTCGAGATCCAGCTACCGCACCTTGAGGGTGCTGCTGCGTCTCCGGATGTGCGTTGAGTGGTGTCGGGGTCTTCTCGGACGACCTAGATGGTGGGGACGGGGTTTAGGGTCGGATCATGACATGGGTTTTCTACAGGTGCACCACTAATGGTTTCTGTTTCTTCCTTTTTTGCTTCTGATTTTTGTTTTTTCCGCTTTGTGCCCAGATCTTGGGTTACATTTTATCTTAAGGTTGATTTGGATGCTGTTTCGGTTTGACTCGAGGCCAATGGTTGTTGAGAATCTTCAAGTGATGGTGAAACAGTGAATTTTTTTTGAGGATGGTGGTCTGGATCT